>JAUZNJ010015884.1:0-17499 GCA_034780135.1 Jordanella pulchra
GTTTGCTACCATCCAAAAGCATTCAGATAGTCTTTTAGATCTAACATGGCCATCTCCATTTGGAATGAGGGATCCTAAGCATCTTTATAGAAGTTTGTTTGTCCTTTAAATGAGTTGTACAGTCATAGTCTTGCTATCATGCATAAAACAGACACGTCCTTATGGATAAAAAGACCTTTCGCTTCCATCATCATAGTGCTTTACACCCGAGTTGCCATTTTCTCTTTCTTACAGGAAAATAGCTTTCTCTGTAGTAACATTAGTTAAGGTCTCCAGTGAGGCAGAAAATGATTCTCTGCTTTTGAAGAAAATTAAATGCATACAAATACACACAAACATCACTACATGTATGATGCCATAAGCCATAGAGTAGCAGCTTACATTTAATCACAAAAAAAATTCAGGGAATTCTTCAGACATTTCCATTCCTCATGTTAGACAGGATCATCTTAATTCTGTCTAACAGAAGGTTAACAACAGTCACCTAGGAGCTAATCAGAGAAACCAAGCTGTACAAGATTCTATGGAGCTCTCTACACCAGTTAGCCCTCTCTGGGTCTAATCAGCACCCGTAGAGCAGTCCGAACTTATTGAGTGACTAGGCTGGATGGGCATACCCTCCCCTACAGCTGGCACATTTCTCGTTATGGACCTAATCAGTGTAACCATAGCTCTTGTCAAGGGAGTCTCTACAGAATGAGCTATCTCTTTGATATCATACTAATCCAAAATGTGGAAATATTCAGATTTCTAAAGATTTATCTAAGCCTGTAAAAGAATTAAAAGTCATATTTGATGGTCTCTGCATTACACAGGAGGTTATTAATGAAAAATTCTTGTTTTTTTTCCTTTGTTTGTCTGGGTTTTATCTTATTATTTATTGTTGATTGATGGGTTTCTGTTTAATTTTTTGTTTACTACTGCTAGCTATAAATTGCCCTACAGGGACAATAAACAGTCCTTAGTTCTTGAATATAACTCTAAGGAAAAATTCTACATGACTGATGCTAATACTTGAAAGGAACTTCAGAAAGAGACCTGGACTCTAGCCAAGTCGATAACCACCAGTATAATTTGTGTCTTAATCAAACAGAACTGGAGGAATCCGTAAAACTATTTTACTATCCCCATAAAGTGCACTGTTGCATATCTGCTTTAGTGTTAACATTCCCGGGACTTCAATGAATGTCTGGGTTTGCACACTGTTCTCACCAGCAGCAGTAGTAGCACCATATCTGCATGGTCACATACACATGCTACATGCAGGGCTGTCCACAGGTCTTCGTCTTGTTGGTTGACATTTAAACCTCGCTCAATCAGAACCTCGGCTGCAAACACATTATCATGGCGAGCACACTGCAGAAAAAGCAGAGACCACGAATCCCATTAGTACTAGTTAAAAGAAAAGAGTATCCAGGAGCACAGCTTGCTATCAACCATGCAACAGAGTCATATTTTGGTAATTAATACATGAGAAAATCATACAGCATGGTAATAAACCTTCTTTATAATATATTGTGCAGCTCTATTGATAATTACATTCTTCTGAAGGGGAAATTAGGGCATTAAGAAGACCCAGAACAACACATATAAAATGAAGGAAAAACAACATTCACAGTTATTTGGCTTCACTTGATTTTATTTAGCCAGACTGGATTCATCATTAATTGTAGTATCTTACCAGGTGCAGCAAAGATCCCCCTGAGGAAGTTGGAGTGTTGGGATCTGCTCCTTCCTTTAAAAGACGCAACACTGCAACACAAAAAAACATTGTGTTAGCAGCTCCTGTAGGAGGCTACAATAAAGGCATTCTGGCCCTTTATGATTATAAATCTCTTATGATCAAAACTTTTCAATTTTTGCTAAACCTTCTTAATTGCATGTAAGTCCCAACTTTAACGAGCCTTGTTTAACATGAACATACTTGGGTCCAAATCAGGTTCCTAAAGCTCCTGTTCTTGATAACTGATGTCCTTGACACATCTCTGATGAATATACCTGCTTTTTGGGATCAGCATTTGAGACCTCCTATATAAACAAATCCAGCTTCGGCTTTATGATTAGGGTTGTTCTCTGAATTGAAGATTAATCTTCCTTAGTTAAACATCTTACATTCAGCATTCAAAAGTTTTTTAACCAGATATACCCTGTTTTTAGCTTCATTCATATATTTAATCAACATTAGCCTAACATTACACTACAGCACTATGCTGTCACTCCCATGGTTAATGTAATGTTTTGGATGCTCCTGCACATAGACTTTTCCACGATGTCCTAATAGCTCAATTTTGGAATCATCTGACCTGAGCATCTTCTTCCCAAATTTTATTTTGTCCCTTTCAGGACTTGAAAAAGTGCCCTCTCAGGAGCCAAACCTTGTACTAAAGTTCCCTCTAGGAAAACAAAACACAGGATAAAGGGTCCTCTTGGGAACTAAAATGCATGCAACAATGTCTACAGTGTACAGCAGACAACAAGCATGCCAAAGTTCCCTCTTGGAAGCCAAAACGTGTGCTAGAGTGCCCTCTCGGGAGGCAAAATGTGTGCCAAAGTGCTCTTAAGTGCCCCCTGGGGTACTAAACAAATGCTAAAGTTTCCTCTCTGGAACAAAAGCTGGTGCTAAAGTGCCCTCTTAGAAGCCAAAGCAGGTTCTAAATTGCCCTCTTGGAAGTCAATGCATGTGCTAAAGTGCCCTCAAGTGCCTTCTGGAAAGATGAATGCATACTGAAGTGCCCTCCACAGTGCTTAGGATGCGTTATAGGTGCCACTTTTTTTCCTGCACCAGCCCTTCGAAATTTCCATGCTCGCCACTGCTTGTAACAATGGTTTCCTTTTCCCCAATGTTTTTTTTTTTTATCATGTCCTCTAATCAGTCCTGTTAGACCTTCACAAACCAGCTGCTCCTGAAGGTAACTGATTGGGCTATATATTATTTAGGGTTATCAGGGTAAAGTGGGTGAATCCATGCTTTACTCTTCACATTTTTTATTTTTAAGGTTTCTTCAAACCATTAATTATTTTCCTTCCTCCCTGTTACTGTTATTATTGGTGTTGATGTAATACATAAACTCTATTACAATTCATTGACCTTTGTGGTTCCAATGTGACAAAATGTGACAAAAATACAAAGAGCCTTATTGCTTTAACAATACACTTTACAAAGCTATGAACACAAACTGCTTCTCTCTTTCAAAATCAATTGGATTCAAGCATCTGTAATCACCCTTGACATGTCAGTGGGGAACAGTGTTAAAACAGTGCATGCGTGTTTGATACCTCCTTTCTACTGCGGCAGGTCAAAAAGGCATTGGGTTACACACAGTTACATCACTTACTATAGGATCTAATTGGATGCATACCCCACTATCGCTTTGCCATAACTCTGTTGAAGGATATGGAACCTTTTTCCCACAAGTTTTCTCATTCTGCCTTAGGCAAATGAACAGAGACTAGAAATCTAAATAAGGCCTCTGTGAGCTGATACATTTTTCATAGAACAAGGGAGAACAAGGCAAACAGTGAGAAAACATGAGAGAAGATGCAGTGAAGTGGGTGACAGATAAATAGGAAGTGATGACTATGAAAGAAGGTATAAGAGAGGGAGAGAAAGTGCTGCATTCTGGACATATATGTGATATCAGTAATACTGACAGAACATGGTTACTCACTGTTACCACTGTCACATGCAGTAGTCCTGTCAAAACATACAAATATACAGACATAGTGTATCAGCACAAAAATAGCGACTCTGTAAACAACTACAGAAGCTCAATGTATTGAAACATCCTCCTGGCTCCCTTTAGGGTTATTTAAGTTGTATGAGCTGCTTAAGTAATCTTATCCCACCCACACACAAGAAGACAATGAATATTCTAATAAATCAGAAATGTTTATTAATCCTGGTCTTATTTTACCTTTATTCTACAAAAAAATCCAAATAGAAAAAGACAGAATATACTTTAAGTATTATAAAGCTTATTAATCATGGCCGATAAAATTCAAACAATACCCAAAAACTGTCAAGCTACCTCCAAGTTATTTTCTACGTTCAGTGACACAATTGCAAAACCAAGCAACTTCATTGACACAATATGAGCGCAAAGAGCAAGAGGTTTTCTATTCATGAGTCATTAACCTTGATTAACAAGCACCATTTCTTTTTGCAGCCACAAAATACAAAACTATGCTATTCACAGCCATGTTGTTCAATCACTGCTGCAAAGGAGCCTGATATAATCTGACTAAACTGCTCTCTGCAAAAACAATCATACACCAGTTTGTTGCCATAAATAAGGATTTTCAAAAATGCAAATTTTCAACTCATTACAAATATACATATGTGTATCCTATTGATAGAACTACTAATTCAAAAAATACTACCAAATTATGCAAGGAAATAAAGACATTAATTAAGCAATTTACCAGGACATTTAACTTCAAAACCCAGCAGCTATCATATTACTATCAATATGCATGCTTAAGGCTGAAATAAAAGTCCAAAGTGGTTGAATAGATATTTGACTTTATTAAATCATTTTAATGGAGTATTTTCTGCTCTTTAGTCATAGTAGAAAGGATTTCCGTCCCATTCTGGAGGAGTGACCTGGTCATCTATCTAAAACACAAGGGCTCTTAAAGGTCTTTGCACCCAAATAAAATCGTCAGAACAAGAAACAGTTGAAGTTTAAGTTGAATTCCTTTATCATCAGTAAAGATAGAGCTGTATTCGGTAAATAAAATATTATAGATCCTTTTTAAATGAAATATCAAACCATCTAAAGCAGGGGTGCAAAGGTCCAGTTCTCAGGAGGTACCTTTCTCTTAGATCGATCTTTCCTTCAACACACCTGAACCTTATGCCTGATTGACCTTATCGTATCATTTAACTCAGCATGTTGGAGAAGGGATGCATCTAAAAGACTAATCTCGAGCATATTGGAGTTTTCTGATACCATGCCTGTAAACTTTTTCCTGAAATAGCAAAAACCGATGATAGTCTGTTTTTGAACAAATGTCCATTGGAGTCTTTCAGTAGCTTTACAACCAGCAGGGACGCAGTAGTAACTCAGCCCCTGTCTCTGGTGTGTAGATTTCTTGACAAAGTGATATAAAGGAACTTCATCTGGATTACAGCAGAATGTCAAACATCAGAAAATACATAGACCTTTTTATTCCATTAAAAGGGCAAAAAATAGTTTGATTGAAGTTACTTGTTTAAGGCTCAAGTATGACTTTTAATGTTTGTATATGTGCATCTCTATGTGAAAAGACATGTATAACATCAAAAGAACCTATATTTTTATTGTTTATCAACAAAAACAACCGTTTAAAGAAAAAAATGCTGTTTCCGTGGTAACCATGTGGGAACTGGCACTTTAAGTTATGAAAAGAGAGTATAATTTTAGGGTCAATTACATAAAAATGTAAATGATATATGGACAGACAAAAGGTTTAAAGTAGATACTAAAAAACACAAACAGCTTTAAGTAGCATGAAGAGTAAGCCTATATGCAAATATCTTAAACATAGGAAAGAACCAATCCAAAGCAAAATCATGCACAAAAAAAGCCATCAACCAGTAAGTCTTCATTCAATTTTCAATTAGTTTCATAATTCTTAAATTGTCCTTGATATCAAACAAAATGCAAACTCTATCTAATCAAAATTAAACTCTATGGCAAACAGTATCAGTAGCAAGGTTTATGAAAGTTTTTAAAGCAAAAAATAGGAATACGCTTTGGCAGCAATCTACCAGATATTTTTTAAACTCCTCATTTTATTACATGTCTGACGCTGTCTATGCAGTTATTACAAACTAATAGATATTAGAGGGACTATTGGAGTTTTTACCGAATGCTTTGACATTTTTCTAACAACTCTAATAATCTAAAAGGGTCCCATTATTTCAAAACATACACCTACAGATTGTTTAAGCAGAGAAAACTCTCAGATGAAGGACTTGTGTTCACTTCTCAAAAGACAATCGTAATAGACATAATCTTAACGGACTACCAAAGTTTTCTTGCAGTTAAGCTGGTTTAACATCTGGATTCACTGACTCCTTTGTAGGATACAGTCCCTGAATTTAGACTTTGTCTTGTGTATGGTGTTGCAATTATACCTTTTACTGCATTAAAATCACAATGTAAAATTAAAAGAAAATTGTTTCGAATGTTGATTTTCAAAATATTAAAAAACATTTCTAGCTCATTTGGATAAGAGGGAAACTTTTTAAAACGTAATTATTATAAATATAGTGAAGGAGTCAAAGATGTAAAGTTTAATAAAAAAAATAATGTGCCACACTAGCATGCAAAGCACAATACTAGGGGAGGGATTTATTTGGTCTTAGTATCAGACATCAAAGAAACATTAAAAGAACATAAAATACTGGTTCCAAAACAAAATTAAACACGCAATGATCTAGAAACAAAAAGAGCAGTCTTTCAAGTTTAATTAAATGCTACATTTGACTGCAAACTATTTGTTTTAAACTTACTAAATGATTAAAACATAAGTCTCTGTCCATCTGTCACAAATCAGCTGTCACAATAAGCTTTTCTGCACTTACTTAGATCTACTGAAATAACACCATAAAAACGGATATAATCTAATGCATAGTGCGCTCCTATCTTAGACATATGGTGTTGCAAGCTCATAAGCTTTGTTTAAAACATTGGCACACAACACTACCCAAGACTTTAAGCTATATCACCTACTTACTTCGCTTATTCAATGTATGGAACTGATTGTAGAATAAGCTCAATTTTCTTTGAGAGCTTAGGAAATGTCCACCGGGTCGCCAGTGAACTAATTTATGTATTTCTATCAATCATAATGATGCACATGAAGATAACAACTGTTAAACTTCTGCAACTATAGACATGCTACACATTCGAAAAAAGCTTAGAGTCTCCAGAATTCAACCACCAACTTCATTTTATGGACACAACGAGCACCAAGGCGCAATTTATGTAGACATAGCAAGATGGTAAAAAAAAGTTAAACCCCAGCTTTTGTTTATATTCCATTTGTCCGTAAGGGTCCAGAGATAAAAAATAATCTAGCATAGTCATAATAAAAACCGTCCATGGTAAGAAAAAAAGCCATATAAAATCCGTTTTTTGACATATGAAAAGTTAGCTCTCAAAGCTAAGCGACCTCCAGGGCTAATAAGGCTTGTCCCGGGAAACATATTCTCTGCAACTTCCGGTATGTTTGTGTTATACACTCTATTGCGTACAAAACAAGAGTGACCACATCGATTTCTTTTTAGATTTGACTCTGGGACAGGCCGTGAAGTACAATGAACGCTTCCTGTCAGTCATACCAGAACGCACGGAGTCATGTGATATTGTCGCTCATGCAGTCCCGCTACTATTGTTTGAGCCCAAGTAGCTAATGAAATTACCTTTCCAAAGAGGCCAAGCAAGGCACATTTGAATAAAGTATCGGTGTAATCTAACGCATGCGTCACAGCAACAGGAACCGGACTTCTGCGCACCGTTCGAAGCTGAGTCCTAACAACACGCCGAGATGTTTTGTAGCTCAGACGCTGAATAATTTCCACAATGCCTAAAGTGAAAAATATATGTTTTAAATCTGTTATGTAGTCATAAAAGTACTTCAGTGTGATTTTATGGGTCAAACACTGGAGTAAAAACATGTGGTACATTTGGAGAGGTTTGGAGACGCTGGTGGCATCAGAAGTTAAAAGTCCCATAACTCTGACACTGTTATACCTAGAAGTCTGAAATATTTTGGAGTTGTTGTTGACATGATGCAGAATAAATTTAATGTAGTTTCACATGCCTGCTATCAAGCATGTCTTTGTTATTGCTATTCTAAAAAGACCTATTTTTTTCAAAAGAAAAACAAATAAGTCATGTTTGAACAGTTTCGGCTGTGATTTAGTCACACTATTCTCATTTATATTTTCAGAAACTAGAAGGTGTTATAGCTTTCAAATAATGTATCACACAAGTATTTTGACCTTACAGTTTCATAGTTATTTGCTTTTCCATTTGGGTATGCAAAATAGGCGAGGATTACTTCAAATTAGGTGGACGTAACAATTGTCAAAATTAAAATAAGGATTTTATGTGTGATTGTTTAAACACAAAGAAAAAAAACAACTCAACAACAACAGCAAGTTCAGATGAGTTGTTCTCAAATAAACAGCACACTATCCAGACAGACAGAAAAAGCACAGGGTAATTAATGCAGGGACTTGTGAACAGTCCCAGCAACAATACCTCCAACTTGTTTTGCTCTTCACAATGGAGAATTGAAATGCTCATGGTTGAAAAACAAAGGTGATATATTTTACCAGTGGGGAAATATCACAGTATGAAGCTGAGCTAAATGTCAAATGAAAAAAGCTGAAATATTAAATCCATTCTCAAAGCAATATAAATATCTTTTTATGGTGTTCTTTGATTGTTAAGCTGCTGTTACACTGCTGCCTATCATGCTAAATATGCTGACATATTGAAAAAATATTTCTGATGTAGTTTAAATGTGATGAAATAAAGCATAATCCCTGTCATTTCTTTAAAATTACAGCTTGTATGTCGCTCTGCTCCTGCTATAAATATTGTATGTGTGGTGGGATCAGGTTGTGGAAATCCCACTCTTCTGCTGAGTCAGGATGGGTTACACTACTTTTATTGCAACATTACCAGCTTGTTTTATATTGTTTTATTTTTTCTGGAACAACGTAACATCTAAGAATAGAATTTAAATCCTTTTTGGGTGGTCAGAGAATAATTTGCCAAATTAATCAGAAAGTAGGGCAAGTTGTCAGTTTTTTCTATTAGTTTCAAGCATCCAATATATAAAGAAGTCAATACTTAACATGGCATAACCTTGGCTTAGGTAATGTTTATAGACTGTAGTTTCTATAGTTTTGATTCTATGGCAGTGGTGCACTAGTGAGTTATAGAGTACAGTGTGAAATATGTAGTAAGGCAAAGGTAAAACTTTCATTTCTTAAGTCAACAATTTCCGATTCTTTGTTATTAAATTGCCAGGCAAACAGATAGATATTTGAGATAAGTCTTCATTAACCATGGAGCAAAAACTATATAAACATGAACACCTAAGCAAAAGTAAACAAATTATTTTAATATATAGATATGAATACATTTCTTTTAAACAATGAAAACCTACAGAAACAATCACAGCGGTAGTACTTTGTAAATAGTGCGTGCTTTGTTGATGCAGTTGTTGATTACTTGATAGTAAGATGTGAGTTTATATAGATTTGAACTAAATCATACGGAAAACAGATTTTTAAAAATGTTCTTTAACTAACCAATTATTTGCCTAGATTAAAGTGAAATTAATTTAGAGAATTTCAAATACATTTGTTAAATTCATGATACATGTCAATTTAAAGTCAGACTTACGCGCTTTATGAAGGTTATGTAGACACAACCTAACCTATACTGTAGCTGTTGCTTTTCCACCCATTTTTTTGTCGACATCCTACTTTGATGCAGTTAAAAGACTGATTTGGGAAAAGCAATTTCACCAAATGTCAAAAAGCAGCTGAGCCAGTGCTTGCAAGTGATAGATAGCAACGGAGAAGGGAGATGAGGTGTGTTATGTTCCAATCTAGGCACAGGGCTGCACATTATTTTTCATCCTAACCCTATAATGTTGCCCCTCAGCTGATGCCTCCTGCCTGCTGGTGTTCAGTCTCAACTTTTTTAGATTTCACTTTCTTCACTCTCTTCTTTATGTGTTACTTTCTCATATCTCATTGCTCTGTATCTAACTTGATATTCCAGAGACATGATGAACAAATCATAAAGCTACAATGTCTACAGTATGTGGCTGACAGAGTGATGTCTGCTATCTTATCAGCAAAATATCCCTGCAGTACAAACTCATTTCACAACAAAAAGGCAACAAGAAAAAAAGACAAGGATCTGTCGAATATTTAAAAGAAACTATTGATTAGCTTTATTTCTTTATCTAAACTCTAATTGCTGATCAACCTTTTTTTCTCTAAATGATTACAATGTATACAGTATGCTGGTGACTAATAATAGTTAAATGCGGCAATTAAAATATGTTGGTTTTATTCTTGTTATTGTTTTCTTATTAAATCTCAAAAAGTAAGCAAAGAAGAAGAGTTTCACCAAGTCAGAAAACAGAAATGATCCTTTATATTATGCTTTGCAGACTTATTTAAATAAAACATAATGAACATTTAAAACATGACTAGATATTAACTAGATCAATTAGTTACATTCTAATTAGACCAGTTTGGTAGAATATCCATTTATGGCCCAAAGCAGATAGGTGGGGCCTTATGTGCATTTCCATCACAGGAAGAAAAAATGAATAAATCATGATTTGTGCAGATACAGTATCATTAGTCATACTTTTTAGCTTATTGGGTTGGCTAATATTTTTAATGTTTTATATCACTTAATATATTTGGTTCAAACCCAAATAATTAGTAAAAACTAGAAAAGCACTCAGAAAGCGCAGACCTCCGCCAAGCAGCTAATTCCCCCAACATTTTGTGATCTCCACCTTCACACCGGACCCAGATCATTATCAAAATGTAATCATTTGTCAATGGGTATAATATGTTCGTTCTGTGAAAATTTGCACAAAATCCGCCCGACACTTTTCTAATTATTTTGAAAACAAACAGACAAACAAACAAACTAACGGTGATGAAAACACAACCTCCTTGGCGGGGGTAATGATCGCTTAGTAAAGTACTTTGAATACAGGAAACACACTCAAATGATTATTAAGGTTATTATTATGCAGACTGGCTAAGAAACCAAAATAATATCTGTAGAGAAACTTCTATTATGAGATATGAATCCTGTTTCTTTAGAAATGTCTAGCATGGATGTTCACCTCTACCAGGACACTACTGTACAGCTAGTATTTTTTTAAGAGACAAAACGAAAGCTATTAAGATTAAATGCAGATGGTGGGGTCTAGAAATACAAGGAGGTTTGTGGGTATGTTGGAATGTTGTTTAAATAAATTTATGTTATGGGTCCAGATATTTATGTTATGGGTACAGATATTTTCATTTTCTGGTGTCGTTCTATTTAAAAAAATGCTACTGTAATGGATCATTTCTCTTGACACATGCTAATGTAGGCAAACCAACTGTAGTCTTTAAAACTATACAGCTAACAGGATTGGGGTTGAGAATGATCATTCATCACTAGTATAGAGCAATCATTGAAGCAATTGTAAACTACTTCACCAGACAACAGCCATTCGTTTAAGAGCAAATCTTTGCTTTTTTCCTCTTAATTAAGCTCCATGTCAACTCACCCTTTATCCCTTTCTAGTCACTGTTTGATAGCAGGGCATTTTAACATCTACAAGTTTGCTCACAGATTGTTTGTCTTTGTAACATTAATTAATAGCCTCTTGCTGAGTTAAAAATACAGGTGGAGGGAGGCTTCTTCAGCTTAAGGGGATGTGACAGATTAGTTCATATACTGACATTATTCTTGAATTTTCTAGCAAGAATTCTAAAGCACAACATTGTGGCATTTCTCCATCAAAACAAATAAGAAAGCATATAGACAATATGTAGAAAAGGTTTTGTAGAAAAACGATTCTCTAAATCTTCCATAAAAACAGAGAATTTGGACTTACAGTCAGAGTATTTCAAGTTTATATATTTAGCAGGCCAAATACACTATACAAAGAGTTTTACCCTTATCTACCTTAAGTAGTCTTATCTAAATGAAAAGATAAAATTAACTTTATATTTTGGCAGTAAATAATCATTTTCTTGTTAAATGTTCTTTTTCACTAATTTCTTAAGGCAAATAACTAAAGATTAGCCTTTAAATCAACATAGATGGCATTTTTCCATATGATCCATAAGGTCAGAGGATTAAGAATTGATCAAAATTATTTTAAAGAGGACAATATGTGAAAATACCACTACCATTTTTTCTAAGTCATAAGAAAACTAAGTCCAACCAGTGATTAAATTATACCACAAATCCACTCTAATACAATACAAATCAAAAAGCTACATTCCTGCCTGCCAGTTAATTTCCCTTTCATTTGGATTATAATTCAAGTTCCGACAGAAGCGTGAATCATCAATGTTTGATATAGGTCCACTGTTCACACTGCTAACAGGAAGGTTTAGATGAGCATCACTTGGAGGGCAAAGGGTGTTAGTCTAGTCTCAGGGTGATATCTGGAAAATACCGCAGAGGGATCAAATGCTGCACCAAGAAGCCAGTTACTAGCTACAGTCTGGTCAAAGCAAAGAGACACCAGCTGCTCACAAAGAGTTCAGCTGAAGTACGTAGAGAGAGCCAGGGAGGAAAGATTATCACACTGACCTGCATAGAGTGCTTTTGGGACACAGATATTTCCCTACCGCTGGGTAAATGACTGGCATCTGGCACCATAAACAAAAAAGGCAGTGAACTTGGACAAAAATCAATACTCAGCAGAGTAGAGTGTAAAGTACCCTTGACTTGTATGCATTTATTGACAAAATAATCTTGTAAAACCATTGAAGAGGGTGCTTTGAAAGAGGCAGCTGTGGAGCTATCCTTACACGAAAACTTGAGAGGGTGAATGTAACAATAGCTAAATGTACAAACTGGCTCTTCTTCCTACAGTTTTGCACCAATTTCTTTTCTCCAGAGCAGAGATTTTAGCTTAGATTCAAGTTTAGCTTTTACTATTAGCTTTGTGGTTTTCTTTAGGATCTGACTCCCATACTTAGCTTTCTCAGAGTAAGGAGTAAAGACAAAGAGTATTATACACTGGCAATAAAAGAAATAATTTACATCATGTACATCATGTTTCTTATTAGGGAATCAAGCAAAAATGTAATAGATTATAACATTATACCTATGGAATAAAGTCACTGTTTATAACCCTGTTTTATTTGTAATACTAAACTAGATTTTTATTGCATATAAACACAAACATATCTCAGGAGAGAGGCATATTATACTGATACATTTACAGATAGAAAAAGATGATTGGTTTTACTTTAGAAATATTCTTTTATCTAACATGTTGACCATCAGAGCTAATTTAACACTAGGGAGATCCAGCATATTTCCACACAGGCTGTTTCATTGGTTGGTTACTACCATAAAGCCCTGCTGTACATTTTAGAACCTCATAAAAAGTTTACCAGAGATTCACAAAACAATAAAACCTTTTTTTACCAAACACATGTTTGCGAAATGTATTCATTTCCTTAACTGGACTCTGTAACAGAAATTCATTGGGATGATAAAATACATTTTTACAAACAGTATTTAGCTATAACTCTAAAGTATTTAGTACAGTTTAACTTTTGTTTCCTTGTTCTTATCAGCAGTTTCTTTATCTATTATGATCTTTAGGTAACAAGCAGCTGATTAAATACTATTGGAAGACTGGCAAGAAAGTAAAATAAAGAATATAGGGTTTAAATGGAACCCATTGTTCTGGTTGGATAATTACACTGGTGTATTGTTTTAAAAATAAAATCTAAAGAAAATAAATGGACAAACTACAGTTGTATGATAAATGATTGTGTCAAGAATGCTAAATAACTAAGCAATAGAATTTTACATATTATTATCATCACAGGACAGTTTAGACAGCAGAAAATAAGCATTTTATCTGACTGTTTCATCTGTTTTTCTTTTGCTTCAGAATCCCTTTCTCCTCTCAGGATCAGAGGTTGCCCCTGCTTTAGTACTGTTGTCCTTGAGGACAGTTTGAACAAGAATAAAAGCTTCTATCTGCTCTTCTCAGTTGAGTGGGCAATTTCCAGCTGAACAAACCGTGTAAGCTGCAGTGAGCAGCTCTGTTTTGGCTCACTTCTTCTGCATTAGTGTTGACATGCAGTTTGTCACTCATTCGTCAACATGTCCTTCAATTTTTATATGCTAACCACCAAGCACACTCCTTATATCTATTGAGGATTTTATGATACCAAAACATTAGTAATTGTGAGATGGGGGTAAAAATATAAATCGTTTTTTTATTATTCTATGAAAAAAAACTTAAACGAATATTATGCATTTGTTTTAAATACTCAAGTTAATAGGTAGAAAGGGCACCTTTTGCTTCATAACTCAGATGCAATTCTTTTAGAGTATATTAGTGCATAACAGTCTTGGTAACCAGTAATGATAGTTTTGTGTCTTATTCTCAGCAATATGTGGTTATGTACTTTAACTAGACCATCCTAAGACCATTGTTGGATAGTAACTAGTTACATTTACTCCTAACTACCTAACTACTAGACCACCACCCCTCCTATGGTATGTGGTGCATTGTAGTATTTTCATTTGTGGATGATGATTAAAAAAGGACTCTGTAATATGTCTAAATTTTTTGGTATTCTTTTCTAATTTAATAAAAATTTAAATGTCCCCTCAACTTCTCTCTGACCTGTCAGTCTGTGTTCATCTTCATAAGGTTTATTCACACAATCTGATTTTTCAAGAGTTTTAAATTTTAAAACAGAAAAAAAAGGCCATCACCTTTCATCCACTTCACTTTAGGGGCAGATTGGTGTTGTTGTATCACACAATTTTAATAGATTTAAGTTTGTGATTTATATATGACTTTGTAAATCTCAGATACACACACCTTCTTTGTTGTCATGGCGAATGATTGCATCTCGAATGAGGTCTGCGTGCCTGAAGCGGATCCGGTGCTTCCTGCCGTAGGTGGATGGGGCTCGAACTTTTACTCCACCCTGCTGCCTCTCAAGGTTCTTTTCCCTCTCGTAATATGCCCTTATTTGGTCACAGCGCATCCTTCTGACCAGGCGCTGGCGCTGGCCAATTGGAAGAGACTCCAGCAAACACTGGTCTATCTCCATGTTTTGACGAAAAACGTTACATAGCTGGAAACAACCTGCAAAGCAAAGAGAGACAAGGAGAGAAAGTAAAAGTGATGCTAAGGAGTACATGTATAAAAAACTGTTGTTATAATAAAAACGATGTTATAGAGTCACTCTATAAAAACACGCCAATCCAAAGCGTTTACTCAACAGTTTGACAGTGAGCTAATGACACAAGGCTGGTGCGAGATGAAACAACACAAGGATCACCTTTAGGTAAGGTTGTACATCTGTATTATTGCTTTTGTGCTCAAATATAGTGTCAGCAGGCGGCCTGTTGTGTGTGGGCAACCATTTAGCATATTTACTGTGAAAGATATTTGTTGTCTGTTTGGCCCGAGGTGGGTTGAATGAGGTGTTGCGGCATTTTATAGCTTGTTTTCTCCGATCCCAGCAGTGTTATAATTCTACTGACTGTGCATAATCTCCCTGTTGCTTAGTGAAACATATCCCATTATGAGCAGCTGGTGAGACTGTTATGCTGCCTGAATCATTAGCAGGTGCAGCAGGTGGGCAAACAGTGAGATCACAATAGAAGTTTTTGGAAACACCGGAGATACAGTACATGAATATATTGCTTAGAGGAGATTTTATAAAAATAGCAAAAGAAATACAGTTCTGGACAATATCCAGCCATCATATAATAAAAAAACACTGACAGCAGGTGTGAAGATCATTCTTTATTACTTTCTTTATAAATCTAGTCTGCAGTATATCAATATCAGCCTTATCATCCATAGGTGACTGAGTATGCAGCTTACACACATACACTTTCAGCAAAGGCTACTTTACAAGCCCCGCCCCCATATTGCATTGCTGTATATGGGCAGAAGAAAAAATGGTGGTCTGTACACTGAGTAATAAATCTCACAGAACATTAAAGGTCTGTTTGGCAAAATAGGAACATAATACTAGACAGGTGGTCTTACTGATACGCTTTATCACTTTAAAAACTAGGCGAAGCCGTAGCTGATAGCCTAACTTGACAAATTCAGGTCACATAGAACCCAGAGGACGAGCAAAACACATGAATGAAGATGTTTTTGCAAAGACACCACTTGTCATGTTTTGTCTTTGTGACTCACCAAGTTTCCTAAATTCTCCTTGCTTGCTGCTATATCTTACTCTTTCTTTCCATAAAGCTCTCCTCTGCTTCTTTGTTTCTGTCCCCTATTATCCTTCAGTCCTTGGAGCCTTTTAGGCTCTTTACTGTCTGTATCTGAACATGCAGTAACTATTTTCTAGTATTTCTGTCTTTTAGTTTGTTCACCAGGGCAAATGTTTGGCACCCGGGACAGTTTTGAAGCTCAACATGATGTCCAGCAATATTTCACTCTTCCCCATTACTGCATCATCTTTTAAAATGTCCCTGGTGTATAACAGTCTTAGTGTTTGTCTTCCATGAACTCTTAGTCCCAGTTTTCTACTAACCTAATTTGAGAGTCCACAAATTTCACACTTAACTAAATGTTACAATTTCTAAAGAAAACACATACCTATTTATGACCTGAACCATAAATCTTTCCAGATTTTGATTTAAAATAAACTATCAAGTAGAAAACTTAAGTGGTACTACCAAGGATGGGGTAGTAATATCAAATGTAATTCTTCAATTTTTGCTTTGAGGATTTAGAAAAAAAAAAAACAGGCAAATTAAAACATGTCACTAAATTCCCCAAGCAGATGTTAGTGTACTGCTTGGGGAATTTAGTGGATGTGCAAAAGGCACATCCACAAAGACTTTAGACTGTTTTTTGTTATCTTTATCAACCATCTACACAGACTTACGGGTTTCTATGGGTTTTCTTTACCATTTGACAATCATCTACATACTTTATTGATTCAAACACCTGCCCTCTCAACCCCAGTATACACACAAACCACTACCTCCACCCCACCCCGCACACGCACACACACACAGACACCTCCTGGACAATACATCAGTGCCATCTGGTCTAGTTAGATTGTGAAAAAAAAGCTATTTTGTATTCAGGCACCAAACAGAAGGGTGTGAGAGGGTAAATCTCATTATAACACTGCCAATGCCAGATGCTTCAACTGTAGCCTTTTTAACTGTAACTTAGCTTGTGACTAAGATGTACACAAAACACACATAATGTAAAATTCTACAAACAGACTGATCCGATCTTTCATCTTTAGTAGGATCAGTCTAATTTTAAATTAAGGAGTAATATGGTCTGAATCAAAACAGATACTGTACATGAGGCTGAATAATATAAATCCCAACCAACATCAGGAAAAATCTTACTGAAATGTTTATCCAAAGCATTAACAGAAGAAAACTCCTCCAGCATCTAATACAGCAGGTAAATTGCGTAAAACCTTAAAAAAAAACAAAAAAACCAAAAAAAACTTTCACAATTCATAACATATGTCTTTTTTTAAAGTTTTACTTGCATTGTAAGTTTGTGGAAACTTTAAAATCGAACTAGACCCCAAAACATAACCGCACTCCCAGAGAAATCTTAAGAAATGCAACACATTCTCACTCCCGACTCGTCATATACTGACTCCTGGGCAATATCCCCTCAGCGTCACATATTGACGCGTCAGGTACCCCCTTCGCGTCAATATTTGACGAGAACGGTCTATTCTATTTT
>JAUZNJ010015895.1:0-17498 GCA_034780135.1 Jordanella pulchra
TATCTATCTATCTATCTATCTATCTATCTATCTATCTATCTATCTATCTATCTATCTATCTATCTATCTATCTAAAGATATGTAATAGGCTAACTGCTGGATTTTATAAATACAATCAGTATGCTAGCTATCAATCTTGCCGCTTATATATTTATATACTTGAAGGTATTTTTAGTAACATTTTAAATCACATGCATTAATTATACAAAGGTATTGTGCATCTGCAGTGGAAAATATTTAACATAAATGATAAACAGTAAATAAAGTCACCATAATTGACACAGATGGCTAATTAGCCTGCTAGCCATCTGTCTACCAAGGAAGAAGTTCGCATTTGAAGACAACTTTAGTTCAACTTTCAGAAATGCATGAAAATATCATAAAAGGACGTTGCCTGTTTGGACTGAACAATATGTAACATTGTCGGTGCAGTAATCCCTGGCCTTTATAAATAAGGTCATCGTGCCTGACACAAGCAGGTATTAGAGCAAGATAAGATGGATTAATGCAAGCAGACAAGACACAACAACTCATTTGTATTATTAGGTTGTTTATTGGGACAGTGCTTAGTCCACGTGAACAGGGAGAGTGATCACACTGGTTTTCAGTAACAGATGAGAACAATTTGTGATGTCAGAAAAACATTTTAAGCGTTAGCTCACCTTTACCACTGTCCTTCAGGTTTTTGCAATTTGTAAACCATTTTGTGATTAAAATGATGTATATTTTTACATATGTATAGATGAAATACATTTATGTAACATAATAACAATTATTTTTCATTTTTTATATAACATAATAACACACCAGAGGTGAGTTGATGAGTATAGGTCTCATTTATATACCTACTTGATAATTACAACGCGAGAGAGCAATCTTCTTGTAAAAATGACCACAAGCTACAACTAAACATGCTTTTGTGCGTCTACTGCAAACGAATACTGCATGTGATAAAAACTGATTTGAGCTGCTGCTGGGATGAAGCCAGGAAGACTCAAAGAGCCGTGACACAAGGGGCAACGGGACAGGCGAAGGTCACACTATGAGTGGACATCCTTTTTTCTCCAGGGTAAGGTGAAGTGATGGCACTTCTCAGCGGAGGAGTTGGAGATGGACGGCGGCAGCCCCTGTCTCCCTGGTGAAAACCTGGCAGAAGAATCTCTCTTTCTTCCTCCATCCTCAGCTCATCTCCGGCCTCCATGTGGTAACTTGAAATGCTGAGTTTTCGCTCCTCCTCTATTTCTCCTCCCTCTGGATCCACCTCCACTGGTTTCGGACCAAAGATCCAGTCTGTGAATGAAAAGCAATATGAAGTTGAAGTGAAATAAAACATTTGGGTGGGTGTGATGCCCTTGTATTGAAAGGGGCACATTCGTGATTTTAAAGCTTGATTTCATTCAATTGATCTGCAAGAATTCAGTAAAATGACCCAGCTGAGAACTACAGATTCACTGCTTGTCCTTTAAAAACTTAAGTCTTTCTTAAAGCAAATCATTTATGATTTAAAGCAAATCAGTCTAAAAGTGCCCCTTTCAAGGTCCCATCAGAACAGCATTGTTATGCTGTGGCGTTCATCTAAAAGGACAATCACATCATGATGAAGGATGGATTTCCACTGTACACGAACCAGAGGGTGAATGCGACTGAAACTTGAAGAACAACACGTCGACGCTGAAGCTCGGAGACAGAAACCACTCAACCACAAACACTATGTAAAAGTGGAAATGGCGACACGTAGGTGAGGATGCTCTCTCTGTAGGTTACCTGCCAGGTCATGCATGAGGTCATTAATCAGGTGACCCACTATGGCATAAGTGGCTACTACGATCAACACCGCCCCAACTAGGACGTAGACTACACTGCGTGGGAGGGTTATTGCATCTCTGGCAGGGGGGACGTAGTCCACAAAGTAGGCCTCCTCCTTCTCTTTCTGTGTGGAGAACTGGAGGAGGTGTCTGTGCTCGATTACCAGCTGGGTGAGGTTTAAAAGTAGACCTCGTCTTGAGTTCAGGGCCACATAAGGTAGTCTGTACATGGCTGTTGATGACCTATCAGCTGAAACAAAGCAGTGATGTGTTAAGGCTGTTGCTTTGCAGTGATGATGAGTTTCTTCTGGAAATAGTAAAGTTAGTTTTCAATAGTTTGGGAAATAAATGATCAGGAAGGTGGGTTGTGTATTTTAGGGGTGAGAGTTATCTGTAGATAAACATAGGTCACTAGAAAAACGCTCAAGTAGAAAACTCATCTTACACGTGTCAGTTTTTCTAATCTTTTACCCAGATATCAGTCTTCCTCGTCTTACTCTCTTACAAAGGTTTACTTCCAGGTGCATGAAACTCTGGAGTAGAGGAATGTAGGACAGACAGAGTTAATAGGATTGAGTGAGTCATAGAGCAATATCAGCTTTCCATCTGCAGGGATTAAAGATATGTTTGAGGAGAGGTAAGTAGTAATGCGGAAAAGAGGCTTATGATCATCAGTGACCAGGCTACATGCAGAGAGGTTTATTGTGCCTCTGCAAAGTAAAGTTTTTATATTTATTGAACTTTTTCCACATTTTATACACACAAAAAACACACATTTGCATGTATCTCAGTGGCGTGGTGTGGTTTTACAAAGTTCTTTCAAATCAAAATGTGCAAAAAAGAAAACTTTGTGGTGGAGAAATAACAATGAAACATGGTGGTCAGTGCATGGTAATGATGAAGGGTAGCTTCTGTGTATCACAGGGAAGCTGGTCAGTGTTAATGGAAAGATAGATGGACCAATACAGTGGGAAATTCTGGAAGAAAATCTTCTGGAGGCTGCTAAAGTTTTTGAACTGGGCTGGAGGTTCACCTTTTAGGAGGGCAACCCTGAACTAATTGTATAGTTGTAAGGACGGCCCAGTCAAAGTTCAGTACTAATAATAGTAATAATTGAGATTTAGGTAGAGCTTAAAATCTTATTTAAGTAAGAAGAATTGGTTCATGTACCATAAAAGATTTGCAGCCATGCATAATTTCCCCCTCACTAAACCATTATAAATCATTTTATATTTGTGAAGGTTAATGCATGAAATCTCAAAATAATTAGGATTAAAATGGAAGAAGTTGAGGATACTTTTTTTTTTAAATAAAATCAAAGGAAACACCGAATTTCACAGGGTTTTTAGCAAATGATTTTTTTTATCTAGCTCTAGTATTCTATACTTATGTCAAATAAATTAAAATCACACAATGAACCACAGGTTCTTTCTTGTTTTTCATCAAGTCACAATCTCACAATCACAGTCATGAGTATTTTTCTGCAATTTACCAAATATATATATACAAAACAAAAATTGTCACTATACAGTCCAAAGTGAATATTACATGATGGGAAAAAGAGTTGGGTGAACTTACCAGTGGTCAGGAAAAACGATCGCTCCTCATCTTTATACTTTGATTTGGGGATAAAAGAGGTTCCAGAGAAGCATAAGCTCTACGGGGGGCAACTCTGGAAACAAACACAGGAGAAACAGCAAAAATTCAGGTTTAGGTCAACAAAACCATTACTGTAGTGAAACTCTGAACATTTCTCCTTTTCCCAAAACCTCAATAAAAAGCTTTTATTTGTTCTGTCCTCACACATCTCTGTGCAGCATCGTTATGAAGAAGGTGAAGTCGCCTGTGGTTTGGACTCTCCTTCTTTTGCCGCCTGCATATTGCCGTAAAATTCACGGCTGAGAAACTGCCACTCCATAATAGTGATGGCTACGTTTGCGAAAACAGTAAACCAAGAAACCGGGTGAACGCCCCAGTAAAAGTCGTCATCCATGAGCAGAGGCGAGGAGACGGTGGGAATGTCGAAAGGAACAGGCTGCCTATAGGATATTAGAAGAGCTACACCGTGTGTGTCTTAATCAAGGGATTCTTAAGTAATCCTTGACAGGATTTGCTTGGCATGAACACAAAGTCAACCAGCTCTTCACTGAGTCAGCAAATTACAAAACAAAGAGGTTTGTTTTGGCCCCCCATAACAAACCATTACCAACAAGAAGAAGCCATTTGGCAGAAGATGCAGGAAGCAGATCTAGTGGTTTAGTGATTACCTGTAAATACAGCTCCTGGATCAGTTACTTGTCAGGTTAACAAAAAACAGAAATCAAAGCAAAAACTTCTCCACAGAAAGCACTACAAGCTGAACTGCCTTTACAGACTATTCCTCAGCAGCCATTCACTCAGTTAGGTAGATCCATGCGTGGCCCTCAGGCTGGGGAGACAATCCTCTTGGGTTTGTCCTCTGGCTCTGCCATCCACTTTATGTAAGAGTCGCCCAGGAGGAAGGCCCAGTAGACCACGGTCAGAGATGTGTTTACAGTCATGATGCCGATGATCAGAGGGTTTATCATAGCGACAGACTGGGTGAAAGATGAAAAAAACTGTGTCAAATCAAATGAAAAAGAGTGTGCTGGTGTGTGGTCGAAGAGTTGACTGTGTTTAATCGCCTCACCGCCTGCTTCTTCTCTCTTCCTGAACTCCCCACCCCTCTACACTCTCTCTAAGTTTCTGTTGCAACAGCAGCCTAATCCTCTTCAGCAGCTTTGTTGTGGAAGATAAGGTTGCATTAAATTTAGCATGTGATATGAATGCTGTTTATCTGTTCGAATGTGTTGCATAAAGCAAATGCGTATTATTTTTTATGGTGAGACTTTGAATTGGGTAGAAGCTAATATTTACTGAACAAACGATGAGGGAATGTAGAGAAAATATAGTAATGTGCTTCAGATTATGCTGAATAACAGAAAGTAGTAATCTTGGATTTGGACTTCATGTTCTCTGTCTGATTTAATCCACAATTTAATCAAGACTGGAAACATGAGACACAG
Source organism: Jordanella pulchra (assembly GCA_034780135.1). Classification (NCBI taxonomy): domain Eukaryota; kingdom Metazoa; phylum Chordata; class Actinopteri; order Cyprinodontiformes; family Cyprinodontidae; genus Jordanella; species Jordanella pulchra. The sequence goes on from JAUZNJ010015895.1 coordinate 4,850, forward strand.
GAGTTCTTAATATTACACCAAGCAGGACAGATGGATCCCTAACTGAACCTAGAGATAAGACAGCATGTGGAGCTCGATCTCTAGCAACATTTGCACCTTCCATCCACCAGCTGTGTGGTATTAGAAAGCAAAACTGAAGAAATAGATCTTAGCAAACCCCAAAATATTAGCTAGGCATCTCTGACAACAGGTTTAAACTTACCATGTAACTTAGGTAACGCACAATAATTACTCCTTTGTGTACCTGGAAATAAGCAACTTTCACCAAATGCCATCTTGAGATTGTTTTTTTGTCCATTCGGACATTAAATATAAACAGTTGTTTGAAAGTGGCTCTAGTTATCAGTAGGAATATTTGGTTTTATTCTCTTCATGCTACCATTTTGGCTCAGGAGGCCCTCGTTGTTGACAGATGCATAGACTGCAGCAGTCTTTTCACAGGACCATTACAGTGACATTCATACTCTAACATGGATGTTTCTAGCGAGGACACCAGAAAACCATTTTGTTTCTATTTTCTTAAAAAAAACCTTAGATCTTCGATAAACCTTCACATCTCATATTGTAAAAATATCTCCAACTTGCCTAAGTGGCCCTTTTCTGACCTTGGATCTTCTCAAATTTAAAACAGGAAACCAGTCTGTGTGTTAGAGGCTCTCATAGAGGCTACCTAGGACAATATGTGTTTTTTTTTATCATGTAGTGTTGTAAGTACCTTCATATTAGTTAGCTTACCATAGTGTCTCCCCTTGGTAGGTGTTTCCTTCATTTTTCTTCTTGAATCCATTGGCTTTGCGAAAACCAAGGAAAGGAGATGTAACTCAAGTTTTATTAACATTTTGAACATTATTTGGTGAAACAGAAAACATTCAATATATTTTTTACTGATTTTTGTATAATTACAAACTCATAAAGCAGGTCATTTACAGAACACAGGCCAATTAAACAATCAGTATATAGGGCACACAGTGTAAAGAACAAAACCGAATATATCCCCTTCACCATTGGTGACATTCAAGGAAATGCATCCTCTATGTCTAGAAAACTATTGCTAATTTCTGTATAAATTTTGGCTAAACTAAGCTGCAGTGATTATTTTGAAAAGGCTGCACGGTGATGCAGTTTATAGCACTGTTGAAGGTCCTGGGTTTCATTCCTGGCCTAGAGTCTTTCTGCAGGAAGTTTGCATGTTCTCTTTATGCATGTGTGGGTCTTTCTACAGTTCGAAAACATGAATACTATGTTAATTGGCCTTGGGTGTGAGTGGGTGTTTGTGCATGGTTGTATGTCTATGTGTGGGCCTGCGATGGACTGGAGACCTCACCAGGGTATACTCTGCCTTTCGCTGGAGATACACACCAGCTCCACTGTGGCCCTGAAGGATAAAGGGCAGAAAATGAAGGATGGACGGATCATTTCAAAAGGCTGATGGTTAAATAGAGGTTTGTCCATAGGGGGCAGTGTTTCCAAACTTTGCATCATGTACAGTTGCTTTCTTGTTCTTTAGGAAATGACCTTTGTATGTAGGGAAAAACAAACTAATCATGATTTAACACAACAGAAGTAATGGCTTGATTATTGACTAAACAGAAAACCGTGGGGCATGTTGATGAGTGTGGCATGCTGAGGGAGAGACTAAAATATAAATGAAGCCTTTGTATTAGATCTAGAGATGTTAAACAAACCTGGGGATTTAGTCTAATTAATGAACCAAGGCTGTAATAAACTACAGGCTGAGAACGTGTTGTTGGTATTTGATCATCCTGACTGAACCTGTGAGAGGCAGCAGCGCGCTTTCTGAGAGGCTTCAGATGAATGTTAGTCCTCAGCTGAACTTTGAAACGTATAACCTAATAGCCTGTGCGTTGGAGCGCCACCATTGCTTCATCACAGACCAAAAGGTAAGGAGTGACACTCCTTTAAAGCCTCTCTTTTCTATCTGCCGTTCTGGATAGAGCCCTGGGCCTTTGACATGCCTCTTTACGCTGCCAGTAAGGACCTTTAGGAAGCTCTTCTATCTGAACAGGTTTTGTTTTTAATCTAAAGACCTCAGAAGCTTGAAGAAAACGGTTGCAGGGATGAGGCCGCCGGTGGAAGTCAGCGTGTTTCTGCTCTCTTTGTTGGGACCTGGAGTTTTATTCACAATGAATAATATCCCTGCACTTCAGGAGTAAGTTCACCTTAATTTCTGTCGCATTGTGTTTCACCTAGTTCTTTCATTATAGACCTTTAAATCAAAAAGAGAAACTTATATTTTATAGATTAACTATACACAGTTTTATACTTCAAATTTTTAGTTGTGTTTATTCAGATCAATGTGGCTTACAGTTTATAGAAACACCTAAATCAGTATATGACAGGAAAAAAACAACAAAACAACAATGATAGAGAAGAGTTATGTTGTGGGTCACTCGACCATGGGGTGTCACAGGCACCACTTTGATTAGATTAATGCAAAAAGGGTATTTGCTAAAGATGGAGGTTCCCAGGCTGCTGTGGCCTGGCTTATTAATATAAGGCTGAGTGGAAGTAAGGAAGCTAAAAGCAACAGAAATAACCAATGTTATCCATGTAGATCGCTTTGAGAGTCACCACACTGATGTATCCAGAACATGATAAGTAGTGCAAAGAACAAATGTTGTTTAAGGAAAATGGTTGTTTCAAGCATATTCATACAAAGTTGAGTGATAGGATAAGACAACTGCTAACTTTAGAGGTTTATCTAGCACATTCCATTCAGACTGAGGCTAGAGGCAGGGCATCAAAAGCCCAGATGCACAGACAGTTCCTGCACATGGGCAACAAACATCTTACCAGGACTGAGAAGAAAAAGAAGTGGACTGTTTTCTCATTGGTCTAAAATCCTCTGTTCAGATTAAAGCTTGAGAATCCAGATCCAAGGGTCCTGAGGACGAGCGAAGAGGCCTAGAATCCACACACCTTAAAGTCCAATGTGGAACCTGCACACTCAGAGATGAATTGGGCAGCCATGTCTGTGCTGGTGTTTTTCCAGTTGTTTAACCCACAGCCAACACGGACATCTATCAGAAAGTGTTAGATTTAATGTCCATGATGTTGCTTTACTCCACTGACCTGCAAACTGGTCTGACCTGAACCTTATGGGCACAACAACAGACTCATTGTTTACATGCCACACCACAGTGATACAGTTATTCATCTTAAAGAAGTCCAAACTGAATACTGAGAAATATACATACTTTCCAGAAGCCTGATGTCTCTGTCTAGAATATATATTTTTTTTCTTAATTGAGTTTATGTAATATTCTCATTTTGGGAGAGATTGACTTTTGGGTTCTTATTATTTGTAAGTCATAAATAATAAGATGACAAGGAATAAAATCTTCAAATATTTCATTTTAAATGTAATGATTAAATAAATCTAAAATATTCTCTGTCCTCTAATTTTAATGTACAGCTTCAGATCTTTTGTCTGGAAGATCTAAGCTCTGATGGTCGATTATTCTTGACTCCAGGCCACAATTAGCCAAATAACAAACTGAGTATAATAATGTCTTGTTTTTATTATTAGACAATGATTCTTATTTTCATAACGTGGATAAATAGTGAACTTTCTGAGGGAAACTGTTGCTCTCTGTTGCCACAGACATCTTCCTATCCTGGGAATGGGAATGTTTGTCCTGGGATCTGTTCTTCTTCTGCTCAATCTTACAGTTCAGCATGCAAAGAAAGTGGACCCTTTGTTCTATGGTACAGACACAGTGTTTGATGCTAATGCTAAAAGAAAAGCTTGAGCTGATATTTCATTGTTTTTTTCTGCTTTTTAGTATTTGCAGAGTTTACTATTGGCTGCATGGTGGGATTGACCAATGCTTTAGAGCAGGATAAGTTCATCTCTGGCTTTATGGATTTCTATCTACAAATGGTGAGGTGACCATGTTCATTTTTTTCCCCAATATCTCAACTGTTAATTGATTTGTAGTTCTCCCAGAAAACAACACTGTGAGGTCCTTTGTGTTTTTAGGGGGAGCCTCATCTTGGCACAGCCTATGCTGTGATGATGTCTTACTGGGAGTTTGTCCACCTCCTCCTCCTCCTCACAGTCATTCATCGCATGTTTGCAGGGTGAGCTGCTGCACCAGAACCACCACAGCTGTTCCACTGTGTGTTCACAGATCTCTGATGGACCCTTTTTTGTCGTTTACAGGAAGTCCTATCGGAGCCTCGGTTTGTTATGGGCTGGATCCACCATCGCCAATCAAATTGTTGTTATTCCTGGAGTGTTCATTGGTAAGAAGTGCTTAAGATTTAGCCCTCTGATTGATCCAAGTGTCTCTGTATGCAGGTTTTTCAGTTTTTCCATCTGTTCAGGTAAGTATGGCTCTAACATACACCCAGCTTTTTGGAGGAATGTCCCGTTCTTCTTGGTGCCTTTCTGGGCAGCGTCACAGCTCTTTAGCAGGCCGAGGGGGATGCCCATTGTCACAGCAGACAAGGTAAATTAATCTATGAGCTCTAAATATTTAATTACATTTTTTTTTATCAGATTTTTCTATTTATTTATCTATTTTTACTTTTTTAAAGTTATTTTATTTTTCTAAATGTTTTGTTTAAACTGTCGGAAATTTTTTTTAAAATAAGGATAAAATTAGGATTAAGAAGCTTGTAATTATATTTCTTTTCCTAAAGTCGTTATCACCTTTTTGTCGTAAATTCATCCAACATCTTTAGGAAATAAACATCATATCGACAGAAAAAAAAGTATGAAATTGCTTTACTTATTTTTGCCTTATTTTGACTCATCTGTCTCCATCAAAGTTTAACCGTTCTAAATATACTGAATCTTTATGTGACAGCAATGCATACATTTACTAATGTTTGATCACAGCGACGTTCTTAGATTATTACAGCTATTCTGTGTGTTTGTCGTTGATCAGATTGCTGCAGAGCAGAAGAAGAGTCTGCTTTCTCGACCTGCCGACCTGCTCCTGTCACTCCTCTTACTGGGAGCTATGGCTCTCTTTGTGTTCAGAGGCTTTGTAAGTAAAGCAACCATAGCCGGAACTCTTTCTGTTAATTTCAGTCTCACAGACGTGTATCGTCATCTGTTTGAATACCTGTCTGTCCTGCTGCTTTGCTCCAGGCGGTGTTAGACTGTCCTTTGGATGCCTGTTTTACCTACATTTATCAGTATGAGCCCTACCTCAAAGACCCAGTTGGTTTCCCCAAGGTTATGGTCAGTCTACAGACTTAAGTTATTCTGAGACTGTGATCAGATAGATGCTTCCAGCTCAAAAACTATATCTGATCTCATTCGATACAGATGCTGGTGTATTTTTTCTACGCTGTGCCCCTGGTGAGCATTCTTCTCTATGGTCTAAACACACCAGGATGCAGCTGGATGTTAGACTGGACCATCTTCTTTGCTGGAGCCATGGCTCAGGTATGTGCATTACAGAGGTTTTTATTGAAATTTTAGGTCATCAAACAAAATGAAATCACTTGAAGCTTTAAACGGAAATCAAATCTATCCATTGTTTTCAACAAATAAGGAAAACAGTAAATATAGAAAAAGGTTTTCTGGTCAGATGAGACCAAAATTGAACCTTTTGGCCTCCGTTCAAAATGACATATTTAGTAGAAAAGTAACGATCCACACGATTCTTAGTGGTGCAAAAATCTTGGGTGTGTCTTGGCTTTCCTAATTCTTGATTCTGTTGGAATGGCCCAGTCAAAGTCCAGACCTAAAGCCAACTGAGAATCTGTGACAACGATAGAAGGATGTTGTCCGCAGCATTTCTCCAACTGTTCTGTCTGAGCTTGAACTATTTGGAAAAGAAGAAAGCAAAGAAGACATGCAAACGTGGTAAAGACATATCCCAAAAAGACTGGATTGTAGCAAAGGGTGTTCCTAAAAATGAGTGTCTGTGGGAGGCTGAATACAGATCAATACCAAAATGTCCTTATTTATTTGTTGAAAGGTTCAGAAAAAACACAAATCATTTTATTTCCACGTCACCATTAGGCTCTAGCTTGTGTTCGTCTATGTGATCAAATGATAATGAAGTATTTTGAACTTTGCCGCTGCAATGAGACTAAGTGTAGAAAATAAATTGTTTTCAGAGGTGCTGTAACCATGCTTCTGTTTTTCTTGTTGTCTCTGGTGTCCTCTCCCTCCTCCATTGCTTCTTTACTCAGACTCAGTGGTGCCATATCGGAGCATCTCTGCACTCCCGCACTCCCTTCACGTACCGAGCCCCAGCAGACAAAAGATGGTCGGTCATCGCCCTCAATGTGCTGATCGCCATTGTTCCCGCACTGTTGGCCCTCCGCTGCCGTGCCAGCCCGGCTTATTTCATGAAACCTGTTCCAAAGGGACAGAGCAATGACGACAAGAAGAAAAACTAGGACCACACACCTGGCCACTGAATACAGAGGAATACTTCATGCTTTGAAAAGGGAAATGCTTTCATGGGTGTGAACAAACTGTATAAAACACCCCCTCCCCCCCTATCTTAAAACTCAAAGAAGATCCAGAAACTTTACTCTGGGTCAACTTTTCAAATCAGCCACCTCACATGGCACTCCCTGTGTGGACTGTTGGACCCTGATAAGAAGTGCTGCTGATGGTGGTGAGGGACTGTGATCAGATCGCTCAGCTTTCAGCTGACTCAGCAGATAACCTAGTCCCAAAATTTAGATTGCAAACCAAGACCACACAGTTTACACACACACACACACACACCCACACACACACACACACATACATATATATCTGTGTGTGTAACCGAACCAAAACTCCACAGATTTATTTATTTCTACGTTTTTTTACTGGGGTAATAATGTGACTACTAGTGAAAATGATCAAGCAGGATATCACTATAGTATAATAATTACTAAAGATTTATTGAATATTCAGATTTCTTTCTTAAATCTAGACAGATATGAAATCTACCAGCATCCCACCAGATGTTTCCTCATTTTCTTGTCCAGATAGTCTGCAGGTCAGAGCACACATATTTTTGACCCTTTTGCTGCATAAATTGAACAGTTCAATAACAGATGTACCATTTACTGCTGTACCTGTGGGTGTATCTTAGTGTTCAAAATACTTTTTTTTTTTGGTTTAGTTTGTAAAATAAAGAAAAAGTAACAGTGGTGAGTTGTGGATATTTTCTAACGAGTTTGAAATATGTTTTAAGATCCAGCTGGGTTCTGGCTGTACTTGAAATAGATTGTTATCTCTATACTGCTTGTGTGGTTCTTATCTAGTGTGTGAGTGCTTCTGGAAAAATGGTTTCTAGAGACAGAAAATAACTTTGGTTTTTCACAGATTCAACAATGCTGTCTCTTCAGTATTGTCCCTGGCAGCGGTGGTATTCAGTGTAGAGTGCAACTCTGCAGTTATCAGCCTGATAAGAGATGAACCCTGGATGTAGGTGAGCTGTCGCATGCAGACGTCACACAAACACAAATCCCCCTGGGCAGGAGTCAAAATGCAGTAATCCATGAAAGCCATTGGTTAGATATGTGAGATTCAAAACAAAAGATTTAATCTATCAAAAATGTATTAAGGAGAAAGTGATTCGTGATTTCTTGAAATATTTTTATAAACATTAAAAGTTGGGCCCTGTTTTGCATTTGAATCAAAAGTTTATATATTTTAGATTAGAAACTGTTTGGTTTAATTTCTTTGAAGTTTTGCGAGTCAGGCTCTATCTGTTTTTAACTATAAAGTGTGTCAAAGTTCATAGCTACACAGCAGGCAGGATTCCCCCCACATTAAATTTAATGGTGTTTAGGTTGAGTTATTTGTGAGGCTCAAATGATGAGTTGTTTTTTTTTACTTTCAAAGTAGTTTTTAAGGTAGAGAAACAAAATAGATATTCTGTAGAAGGAAGAGTAAATACAATTATGTAAAAGAATAGGAAAGGGAAATACTGTATATTGGGCATGCAATAGTATTACAATGAGGAGTAAATATATATTATTTTTTAAGAATGTTTATGGTGCAAAGAAGCATCCAAAAGACGTGGTGTTCTGTAAGACCACTGAAAACAATTCATAATGAACTCTCTTTTTTTCTAGCCTCTTAATTTAGTTATATTTTCCATTTTCTCCTCAGTTTTGTCTCTTTTTTCCCCCCCTTTTATTTTTTTTACCAATGAAAAGAAAAATTCAATATAATTTCCCTGTTTTGGTCTGTCAACTTCACTAATCTGACACCAATGACCCTGATAAAGACCAAGATGGGTCACAACATGTTGGTGTAATTATCTTCTAATCATTTGACATTTAATATAGAAGCAATTTATCGTTTTCTATTTCATCCACAGAGTGCCTTTACTTCATTGTGATCTCTGTACTCAGGGGGAAAAGCTGCTCATGAGAACACGACGAAGAGAGAATATTTACCAGGTTGGTTAATTATTTAAAATCCAAGTATTTAAAAAAACTATTTGTTTTCACACTGTCACCATGAATCAAACAAAAACAAAGCAGCCATGGAAAAACTGTATGTAAAAAACTAAGTTTATCCCTGCTGCTTCCACTGGATTTTAAAGGGAAAGCAGCAGCCAAGTGCTGCTAATTGAAGCTGTGGTTCCATGTTATGGTCCTCGGGGACCCCTGCCCTGCATGTTTTAGATGCATCTCTGTTTCAGCACACTTGATTCGAATGATTTCATGACCTCCTCAGCAGCAATTAGATAGTGAAGGAACCTGTTATTACTCATTCATAAATGTCAGGAGTGTTTGCAGCAAAGAAAACAAGTCCAGGCTGCTACTGGCCAGTAGTTATATTGGCTTTCTGACCAAAACAACCTCTGTTGTGCAGAGAGTTGCCTTTCAGCTGGCTTGAGAAACAGGAATCTGCAGGCCTTGTAAACAGAAGTCCATGGGGGTCTATTAGAGTCAGTGAGCAGACTTTGAATCGCACAGAAAACCAGTTAATCCTTTGTTTAGAGGCGCTTCTGAAAATATAGACTGGCCCAAGTTTAGCTTGATTTTTTTCAATCATAATTTTATCAGCTATTATTCTGAGTTTCCATAGTTTCTTCTTCATAAACCGTTCACTATTAGCATTTTAGTTTCCTTGATTTTATTTTTACTTAATCAAATCGTGGTTATATGTACAGTGTGGTTAACAAAATAAATGTACAATCTCTGATTACATTAGTTAATCCTGTTAAAGTGTAATTATTTGAGATTTGTGTTAAATTAAACTTAACCTGGGAGTCAATGTTTTTCTTAAAACATAAGATGGATGGAGACGTAAAAAGGGTTACAGGGAGGGACAGAGGTTAACCATGGTGCCTTTTGAGAAGAATGTCTTGGGTTCCGATCCCAACTAGTGTTTTTCTACCCAGTCTGCATAATCCTTCATGGGTGGGTCTCCTTTGGTAGTATTGTGCCTCTAAAGACAAAAATATTGCCTTTATCTCAGGCATGCAAAACGAGTGGTTTTATTTATTTTTCATTTTCAGAGGAGGGATTAAACAATGCTCTGTAAAATGTTTAGCACTTTTGACCCGTTCTGCTACTTTCTACCTGTATCCCTGACCTATCTGCTTGATATATTTGAATTGAGCAGAACAACTGTGTCTATTTCTATTTGTAAAAAACAATGCAAACCACTGCAATATTATCCTTCCACATCCTAGGTAAAAAAAAGTTTAAAGAGTGGGATGTCAAAACTCTTTCAATTTCTAGTATATGCCGTTGGCCCAAATAAAAAAAATGTATGAAGTTTGTCTTTTTATTTTATTCACTTTATTAAGAATGAAATACAACAGCAAGACAAAAAGTCATAGGAACACCGAAAAAGTAGATGACTGATCAAATATCAAAGGGTTTAAAGAGAGAAAATAGTGACATTCTACCCATCAGGTAAATACAGGAAATGCAAATGCAAGGATTCAAGATGTTGAACAAATCTGATACAATCAAGTTTTTATCTCAAGTTTTTTCCTGATTTCTTCCAAACAATCCACTACAAGCCTATGGGCCAAATCCATTTAATGGTTCTGAATGGGTGGATTTGGACAAAGTCCAGTAATTGATCAGCTAATAACACAGAACATATTTACAAACCTACGATTAGAGGAAATCAAAGGATTTGTTACCAACTGGTATAGAAAAAAAGGGTCTTACATCGACTTCCTGGAGTGTAAGTACAAAAGAAAGAGCTTTCACTAGCAGATCATCCATAATAAATAGTAACATTACACAAACAGCAATTATTAGAAAAAGCATCCCAGTGCGGAAAACAAAACAAAACAACAAAAAAACAAAACAGAGCAGCTATTAAAAAAAGCTTAATGAAAAAAGCAACAGCTAACAGCAAACACACACAAACAGCTCAGGGTTACGAAGGAACGCACGCTAGCTTGCATCGCAGCTGTCTGTGTGAACAGAACACTGGGACGATCCATTTCAATGTAGAAGAAAATGAAATCCAATAAACAAAAGACATTTCTCTAAGTTTCCATCTGACATGCATACACTCACACACATTTACACACTGATGTCAGTCTGACTGATAAGGAGAGGATTATTGTTATTTAGGCAAAACAAGTTAGAGAGGTGTTTGCAGCGCAGTTAAAAGAAGCATCGAAACAACCAAACTCGGAGAAAGAACGCTGGAGGTTAGCTTGATGTTAGACATATCCTTATTTATCAAAAGTAGTAAAAGCTAAGCTGAGAGCAAGGGAGGAATCAGGTCTATGGGATCTACTCTCTGTGTGTATGAGCCATGGCTAGCACCTAGGCGTTGCAGATGTTGTATTATTTGGTTCAGTAGTAGCTGTGAGGATCTTCTCTGACTTTGTGGCCTTCTCCTCCATGTCTCCTGTTCCTGCGGTGTTCGTGGTGCTGGTTATGATGGTGGCGTCTGTACCGGTGCGAACGGCGAGCTGAAGAAACAATGACAATGTCAGCTTTATTTACATGGCAGTTTGAACAAAACATCACAACTCTGTTGCACAGCAATGACTCCCAGGAGCAAACAGTTTTTTAAGTACATCGACATGTATTTAAAAACAAAAAAAACTTGGTTATTTATGATACATACTCTTTTAAGTCCCACAAAGTATCTAGAAATGTCCCCGAATGGACCTAATAAGATACCAAAAGAGTCTAATAGGTTCCAGGAAGTACCTGGTTCTGGAAAGGACAGAATGAGCAAAATTCCTGAAAGCAGCATCTGCAGAATAATTTTTAAGTTACAGGGAATTAAAAAAAAATAAAGTAAAGTTCAGCTAAAGTTCCTGGAAAGTATCTGTGCAGTTCATTAAGCACCTGGCATGTTCTGGTAATGATCTCTTTTAAATAGCTAAGTAAACTAGTAAGTTCAGAAATGTAGATATCTGCAGGAAACTTTCAGGAAGCTCAACCCATAAATTCCACCTGGAAAGTTGTTGAAAAGTAAACGATGAATTCCAACAATACTATAGTGTTCACGGAAACCCTCTAAGACCACTGATGCAGGACCGAACATAGACTTGGACTTCAAACTCACACTTTGTGCAAATGATCCTGGGACGCTCCCAGCTGCCGTCGGCCCGGCAGCGAGAAGTGGGGATGTGTCGTTGGTAGAACCCCTCAGAGCATTGGTAGCGCACCACTGAATGGATGTCATAATGCGATCTCCGTCGACCAATCAAATGGGCGTTCTCCACTGCTGGTGGCGTCCCACATAGCACTGTCAAAAATATTTATAACATTCAAAGTTATGCAGATGAATAGATGTTTTTGTTTTCTGAGTAACTTTATAGATTCTTTTTGTGTCAAGGAAAAAATATTGAAATAGTAATTTCAATGTAATGTGAAATAATAGGTGGTACATCATGCTGCCTCTAGATGGCAGTCTTGTTGATTCATCAAGATCAACTGAAATTAAAGAGAAATGCTTCTCCACGGATGAAAACTCAAACAAGCTGCTTATTTCTATTATCACCATCTATTATCATTTCATATTTTGTGTTAGTCCTCGCTCCTTTAACATTTTCTAACCCAACCTCATGTTATACTTGTGTTTCCTTTGTAAGCTACATGCTCTACTCATATGGATACAGGCTGGCTGGTTCCCAAACCAAAACTCTGAGGAGTATCAAGAAACCTGACAAAACAAAAATGCCCCTGACAAGTTTCTGATGATATTTGTGAACCTGGTAATAACCTGCAATAACTCCAGCTTCACTTCTGCAGCGAGCATAAATGGGGTCAAACGCGCCAACAGGAGGAAGATTGAGATTGATATTGCATTTTCTCAAAAATCAATATGGGTCTGGACTGAATAGCAATCTGCACTTAAGTTTGTGTTTGTAGAGAAGTTTTCAGAATCCTTGCTGTGGTGACGTTTAGGGGAGGAGACACAGTCAGTCAGGCGAAACTGTTTCGGCCATATTAAAAAAGTTTCTATAAAAAAAAAAAGAAAACAAAAAAGGGAACAACAGAGAACGCAGGCAGATGAAGAACACGGATGACTAAGAGGATCCCAGCTGGTGGCACACAATTCACCATTTGGTGTTTTTCTCATAAATAATTTTACGCAGTGAGGAAACTCTGTTTTGTTTACTGTGGATTTATATAAATGTGTCTATCTATCTATCTATCTATCTATCTATCTATCTATCTATCTATCTATCTATCTATCTATCTATCTATCTAT
>JAUZNJ010015906.1:0-17498 GCA_034780135.1 Jordanella pulchra
TCTCTCTCTCTCTCTCTCTCTCTCTCTCTCTCTCTCTCTCTCTCTCTCTCTCTCTCTCTCTCTCTCTCCCTCTCTCCCTCTCTCTCTCTCTCTCTCTCTCTCTCTCTCTCTCTCTCTATTAAAGTCACAATGAACGACACACACACACACACACGAACACGCACACACCCACACACACAAGGAGAAACTTAACAAATGTGGGAACAGATGCCCCACATCAGTATGCAGTTGCCCTATGCTCCGCTGTATGCCTCCAGAGAGACAGAGGAATACAGTTAACGCATAACAGACACTGCGTTTTTTTTTTTTTTTCTGTGACAGATTCCCACTGCCACGTACAGAAATGGTTCTTATTGGGTTAGATCACTATATCCGCAAAAATTTTAGGACATGCACTGAAGACCATGTATGGGGTGAGGCAGGTGTGCATGCATCCTGTCCCAATCCCCTATTTCAGACAGTAACACATTTTCTTTCACCAAAACTCCCACTTTGCCACATTACCCACTTATTGAACTCAAGTAATGGCTCTGATAGGCAAAGAGGAAAACCATTTTTCTTGTTTGCTTAGATTTTCAAATGAAGCAGAAATGAGTGTTAACATTTTAGATGTAAGTCCAAGGGAAACAAGTACAATGAGATATAGGATATCATCTTAAATTGCAAGATGGGTGTATCATTACATATATATATATGTAAGGCATAAAAGCTGTGAATTGTTTAAATGTATTCTTATTTATTGAATATAACTGTGTCAACAGATCAAAAACTGAACAAAGTTACTTTTTTACTGAACAGCTAAAATTAAAACCAGACACACAAACCTAAAAGAGAAGCAACACAGTTCATCCTTAATGGAAACGGATGGTGCTGAGATGTATTATACTAAGTGCTTCCTGTTATGGAGGGATGTGGCACGGCTGTGGGATGGAGCTGGATCCGCTGGTTTGCAGCTGCTCCCTTTGGCTGTGCAGTGCTCCGCTGAGAGCTCCGCTCTGGCTCTGTGCGTCTGGGCCTCGGGCCCCACAACCACCTGGGCCACAGGGAGATGGAATGTGCTGGCTTAATGACGCACCGTAAATCAGCCGAACCACACAGTGAAGCCGGGTCTGCCATTGGACAGTGCTGTGCCCCCAAAAGCCCGTCCCACTGTGAAGCGGAGCCCTGTACAAAAAGGCATGTGGAAACACAGTATGTGGAGCCACTCTGAGCCAGTTTGCATGGGGACATGTTCTGCGCTGCTACACCCCAGGATGCTCCTCTTCTTCAGTCACCTCTGCAGAGGTCGGAGAGGTCTCGGAGAGGCAAGACAGGGAGCAGAGGAGTTGAAACTGAGTGCAAGGAGCTGTATCCCCTTAAGGCTGATGGGAACCTTGTTGGGGGCATGGAGGGGCTTTGCACTAAGGCAGACGCCAATAAGTGATTGCAGCTGCTGCTGAGGCCTTGAAGTTGGCTAAAATAACATCCAGCAAAGTCAGGCAGATGACAAGGTGTGAGGAAGGCTGTTTGCGTTTTCTTATTTTTTGTTGTAGATGAAGCTTAGAAATGGTCCTTGTCAGGTAAACAAGACATACTATGTAATGTTTAAAGTGCCTTAAGAAATAACTAAATACTAATTTAATTTGTTTCTAGATGCTAAAGAATGTGAGCTCACATGAATCCGGCATCAAAATGTCTTCATGTATTTTGACTTGTTCTATAACTAACTTCTTCTTAATTATATTGATGCCTCTGTATCCATTGTAATTTTCTTCTTTTTTACTCTAATTCATACAAGCTAAAATTAAACACATAGGCTCAATTATAAACATATGTCCCCTTTAATGATTGTTCAAATGCCCCTTTTAAATTTGCACTCACTGTCACAGCATAAACGTTGCAAAGGTTTGAATAATAGTTTTCATGCATAGACCAAGCTTAAGAGCACACATACATCTCCCGTTGATTAAAGCCCAAGTCTATTCAGTAAGCTAATGTGTAGGCTTGTATTATCTAGTATTGAATGCATGTCTGGGGTCATTTCCCTGTTAGAACATCCGAGAAACCCAAGGGTCCTCTGGGAAAATGTTTTATGGTCAAACAATATTATGAATGAATTATTTGGCCACAGCGACAAAAATAATGCATTGAGCTTTCAGCAACATTTTCTGTCTTTGGAGCTTCTTCCTTCATACATTAATGTAAGTCTAGTCTATCTTAGCTGCGACTGGTCACATTTTTGCCCATCAATGCAAAGTCCTGACCTTGTTTGCAAGGTCATGGCTAACTAAGCACATTCAGTCAAAGATTTGTCTCTGTAGCAATTGTCAGATATGGTAGTGCCAGCATCATGCTGATGGTCTTCATAGCTTCCAGAGGTGCTTGTATATTGCATAGAGTGGATGGAATTTAATATTTAAAATTTAATAATGGAGGTCTACCTCTGAATTCTACTACTGATGCTAATTCGATAGATCACATTGCACTTTTTTTTTTGCTTGAAATGAGCTCAAACTGAAAAATATGAGGCTCAAATAAATCCTTTGGAGCACAAATTAATATGATAATAATGCCCCTGATGAGTGTAAGCAAACTTCTGTCCAGTAGTGTACAGTAAATGTTCAGATAAAGCGGGAGTTATCTCACTATGTCCTCCCCTTCAGTGTTTTCTTCAATTCCACTGCACAGAGGCATTTAAATCACTGCACTTGCTTGTCGGTTGGTGGTGAACGACTCTTCATTTTTCTCCCCAGTACTAACTTCTCCATGCAGTGTGGGACAGGACTAATGACAGTCATGTTAATGATGTTGACACTCCCACCAGCGCCAGCGAGCGTACAGTAATGAGGGGAAGTAAATAGCAGGTAGCTGACAACGCTGCTGCTTCCGCTGCCACGCAACTAATGATTCCTTACACACCCTCTAAACATACTTTGTAAAGATGACAGCATAGAGTTTAGAAGGATAAGGCCTGCCTTTCTTATACCTTCACTGGACCTGTCAGAGGAGTATGCATCTTCTAAAGCACCTCACATCTTTTTGAATTTAAATGATCTGTCTGAATCTGTAAGATCTGAGGTGATGAAAGATCAAACTGATCTGTGGTGTTGCAGAAACTTGAGTAAAGATACCTCTCGTGGTTAGAAATACAGCTATTTAATGGGGTTGAATTTTGGGACAAAAACATACAACAGCCCCCAGCAGTCTAGGTACTGACTACATTTTAAACCTGCATCTAGATTAGGGATACTTAAAAAGAAAGGTTCTTAAAAAGAAAGCAAAAGTATTCCGTTAACATTTCTGGAAAAGAAAAATGAGTGTTGGAAGTCCTTGCTTTACCTGCTGTGCCCCTTTCATATGTGCAGGTATGAGTCTGTATGACCCTGCTCTGAACTCCATCGTGAAAAATTCATTCACCTCAGGAGCATCTGCACACCGTGTGAAGATTGATGTGCATGGCAGAACACATGAGTTACGATGTCAACAGTGATCTCAGCAGTTGCTGCTATTATTATCATCTCTAGCATGAAATGACATGAGGTCTAATCTCATCCCTAAACAAACTATCAGCTCAAACATGGACCTCTCTCTGCTTCGCTCTGGGCTCACAGAACCAAATTTACATATTGAAATCTGTGGGACTATGAAGTCCTCCATATTAATGACCATCCCAAATGAAAATGATCCACGTTACAGCAGCCTATCTCCCAACCGGGACATGGTGGATGTTCTACCCAGCAGCATGTGATATCTCATGTGATGAGCATCAACCCCATTTGCCATTGTTTGAGCTTGACGCCGCCCGGCCTGAAAAAATGCATAAATCTGCCTGGCAGCTGAGATGGTGAGAGCTTCTATCTGACACTCACTATGAGCAGTTATCATTGATCACTGTACAAAAAACACTATGGACCTATATTACAAATGCAGCAGCAACTTTTTATTTTCGTTTGCCATAGAGCAATGTGACACACCTAATCTTTGCAGTTGTACCATGCTTTCTGCTTTCAGATGATGGATTAACCGCTGCTCTGCAAGATATTCAAAGCTCGGGACATTGTTATATAACCAATCCCTGTTTTAATGAGAAGTTATCATTAAAGCAGGAACGCTAGGAGTGTGCTGAAGCTCACAGGAGTTTTTCCACCATTCTGAGGGTAGCTGGTTCAAATACCATCTCTAACTGTTTTAGTTGCTGTGGCTTTGGGCAAGATATTTTATCTGCAGCTACAGATGATGATCAGAGTCCAGCCTCAATTCTGTCAGTGAGTCCCAGGGTAACTGTGGCAACAATGAAGCTCACCACCGTCACTGTGTGGGTAAATGACAGAATGTAGACGTTACATAAACAGAGTCCATTCAAACACATTCATAAATTTTCTGTGGTCCTTGGTCTTAAGAATGTAGTTTGTTCAATAACGACCTCTAACAACCTTCTGAGATTTATACAGCTGCATTTCAAGAGATCTCCAATCCCAAAGAGGCAAATAATATTAGGCTTTTAGTTGCAATGTGACAAAATGTGAAAAAGTCCACCGAATATAAATATTTTTGAAAAGTACAGGTTATTTAAACATGTGACAAAAAAACTACAACTTTGTTCACAAAGTTGCCTTCTGAATAGAAAGTATACAAAACAAGTTTTAACTATAAAGTTTAAAGCTGTTTTTATGAAGTAAAATAAGTGAATCAAAACACCTACTGTGGCTTTCATAAGTTATGTTAATGTATTTTTTTACTAATATAAATCAGTGTGAAACATTCTGTGTTCAACTCCTTATGGATCAGATAATCAAAATTATTTCAAACAATGCTTCAGATGTCTCCACCACCCCCTCCTTGACCTGTATGTTGTTCTTCTTGATGTTTATGATTCTGTTTGCTCAAGAATATTATCCAACAATTCTATTAGGACAACATTTAACAGCTGGATTTAAAAAGAGATTAAAATACACACTAGTTAACAAACTGATTGAACTAGATTTAATTAGGGATCTCATAGTAAAGGGGGGTTCATAATATGCTACATTTTTAATTTGCAAAAACCTAAAAACCTTGTTTCCTTTCTCCTCTTCTCCATAACTGTGTGCTAGTTTTGTGTTGCTCTATAATATGCAATCCCAATGAGGTACACTTAGGCTTAATGAGGTTTGATAAAATGAAGAAAAATCTTTTATCATTGGTGATCCAAGTATGTCGAATGTGCCCCGTTAGACCTGCAACATTGCAGAGTACTCTTGCTCTTGTCATGACTACGTTTTGTTTGTTTGGTTTGAGAGCGTGTTTGTGTCTGACTGAGCCAGACAGACTAACACAGGAGGAGGGGGAGGTGGATGAGATGAGGGGCTGGACTTCCATCAACATAGTGTCTGTGGAGGCACAGGGACTCTCTGACCCTCCTGTGAACCTTCAGGGGAGTTGCAGAGGCCACCAGGGAGGGCAAAGGTCAGCATTCATGCTCATCACAAACAATGCAGTGCTTTGCCATCAGCCCGAAGAAGAGCCGGCCAGCACAGGCTGCTCACATGAGTCTGTATGTAATTAAGCAAAGCAGGCGTTGGAGATTATTTACTCACTTTTACTCAAGAACTGTAAAAATAATGAAAATATTAGCAAACACATATTTTATGTATATTATCTTTAGAACATATATTTGTTATGTGTAATATTACATTTAGTATTAATTATATTATCCTTCATCTTATATACACTGTGTGTGATATACAGTGAAAGTCTAAAGCTTGTTCTGCATTACATGCCAAAGTTGTATAGTTAATAGATTTAATTCAGCTAAACTGTAAACATTACAAACAAGAACAGTGAATAGATCATACAACTAGGCTTTGTGGAAACAGAAACATTAAAGTTTGCAAGGAGCAAAACAAAAAGAAAGTTCAGACAAATTGAGTTTTTATTAGGGATATACTAATTTATTTTTTAATTTCTGATGCAACACCAATATTGCAGCTTTGAACATTTACTAACACTGATGTTGACAAGATATCAGCACAAATCATACACAAGGGATATCACTCAAAGTGAGAACAATAGTAAAAAACAAAGGATTTGAGAAAAACTGACCCATTTTTTACAGAAGGGAATGGAAAAGGAACAATTTCTATCATTTTGCTTATACTGGAGATTTTTGATGCAGTCATATTACATATTACAATACTAACCTTTTTGCTAAGGACAACCCTAGTTTTATTTATAGTAAAATGAAAGAAATTCATCTCAGTGCATTATCCAGAGAAAAGATATGCAAGTTTAGGGGAATATGACGACAAAAATAGTCAGGTAAAACTAATCAGAATTTTGCATTTAAGTACAATTTTTTTTTTCTGACATCCACTTTAAGCAGTGTTGTAACAAAGTGGAGGTGATTAAGAAAGACAGAAAACTGTTTGTGAAGTGGAATGCCACATACAATCACAAAAAAAGTCACTTGATGCTTTTAAGCACATAAGGCAGAGGTCACTAACTCTCTGTAGAGCTACAGACCTCAGATTTTTGTGGCCTTCTTAATAACTCAAAAACAACACGTGGAGTGCTTTATTAAATAGGTCTGTTTTGCAGCGTTGCATTGAGGGCTAACATTGTCAAGGGAAAATCACTTCCATTTCAGATGCACTGGTGATAAGGAATCCATGCTTGGACTAGGAGCTGCTGAGATGCTCATTGGAGTGACAAAATTATGCTTTTCTATATTTCGGTATACCAATACATTATGGTCAAATCTGTGTCACCTTCTTCGTGGCTCATAAAGAAATGGATTAAGAAATGGAAGTTTGGTAAAAAATAACGTAACTAGTTTGTACAAAGGTTATATACATATTAGGGGTGTAAAAATGCTTTGATAACTACTGTATGTGTAGTTATTTATTTTCAATTGTTAGACTGAAAATGCAGTGTGTTGAAAGCCTGATCTTTTTAATCACATTTTGTAAGAACATTTTCATTCAGAATGACTGTCCTCTGTCTTTACTGATTCAGTCTCATCCTTGAATAAAGAATTATCAAAGCACCAATAAATCACAGCATGGTCATGTAAATGTTAAAGAGTGATCCATACATAGTAAGTGCTAGTGGGTGGTAAATTGTTTTGTCAGCATGGAGCTTTGCTGACGGAGGAGTGCAGAAATGTCCACTTTGTCCTTGTGGCAACAGTGTGTGCACCTGCTTATCTGCAAACGCATGTGTAGGTACTAATCTAAACTCATTAAGCAGCACAGAGAGGAGAGAAGCTTGACATGTCTGAGGCTTTGCTGAACTGTAGAGTGACAAATAAATTACAAATAACAAAGAAAAAGACAAAGAGAGTGAAAAAATTATGCCTTTTTTTTCCAGCTTTGCATGGCCCAGTCATCTGTCCCCTCTTTGTACCCCTAAGGACCTGCAAAGTGCTGAGCAGCCGGAAAGCAGCACACCAGAACAGACAGGCCCAGCGGTACTCCCTCTCCACATCTACTCAACCACATATCCCCCCCACTGGAGCTCTACTGACACATGCACGTTTAAACATCTGCAAGTACAACATCCCTGCTGTTTTGCTGCAGTGCAAACTTGGGTACACCAAGTTTTTTTTCCCTCCCCTGTAAAACAAAGTTGGCTACATTGCCTTTCATATTCATTAGTATTATTAGTTACCTCAGTGTTCAACCCTTTTTTGGGGGGAGAAGGGTTTTTTTTGCAAAAGGGTAAAACAATTATATAAAAATAACCATGAAGACGAAGGGAAACGATGCATTATTTCAATTTTTAGAAATATTCGTACCCATTCCCAAGCATAGTGATATTTGTTTGAGGGGCTGTAACTGGTCTTACTTTTAAACACTAAAAGGTTGAACACCACGTTCATCATTTTACCAAGTGTACGAAGCATGTTTAGTATTTTTTGGGGCATATGTAGCTATTGTATTGTATTGTTTTGTATTCAGTAAATTATTACTAACATGCTATAATAACACATAATTCAAAATACTGAATTCATAAAATAAAATAAAGACCTGAAGGATCATCATTTAAAAAGTGCACACCAAGTAGACCCCTCCTTCCACAAAGTGTACACTTGTTAAAATGTTGAACATTTGGAATGAGCCCTAAACAGACTTGCTTTAAGTGGATTTCTTCACACTGTTTAAACAGACTTCCCTCCATGTTTATTGAAAGCAGCTCTTATTTTGTTCCCACTTTAAACCACTAGAGGGTTAAGCTCCCCACACTTGATGGCTGCTGATGTATGCTGCAGGTTTAACTGCATGTAACCCCATTCGCCCTGTGCCAGACCTCCCTCTGCTCACTTATCCACTGGTCTAAATGAAGCAGTCCACCTCCGCTTGATTAACGTGATGCAACGCTCTCCTAATTGGATTCTCCACAGAGCTAGGTCTTGTTGTTCGTAATGCCTTATCTGTTTTCTAGATTTCTTCCACGGCATCAGGGAGATGTTGTCATTCCAATGATAAACACTATTTTCACTTGAGCCTTTATTACTAGACACCATGTGCAAAGAAATGGAGATAAATGATTACGGATCCTGGAGCTCAGATATGCAACTGTACGCTCTCACCTCCTGTGCACTTCAACACTGCTGGCGGCCTCTACTCCTCCTCCACATGGGAGCTGCACCGCGAAACAAATGACCAACAGAATACACACTTTGAGGAAGGGGGGGAGGAGGGGATTGTTTTGTAACACAGAAGACACTCCTCAAGAAAAATGCATCGGCTGCTTGACTGTTTGGCCTACATAATTCTATCCTTATCTATAGAAAGGATAGACTACACCATGAAGCCTCCTCTGTCCACGAGCTGCATATATTTCTTCACTCATAAATTATGATATGGTTGTACATTCACTTGTTTGGCTCGCTGACATGTGTTTGAAAGGCGATATTCATCTTGAAGTCCTGTAATATGATAAACAGAAACTCTCTCAGCTTTTCAGGAGCTTAGAGCAGGCGTAGAGCAGATATTGATGCAGGAGAGGGAAGGTGAGGAAACACTGAAACATAGAGGGACCCTGAACCTTCAGTGTGAATTAATGTATTTGCCTCACATCTGTTAGGGTAACATATGTTTGCGCCCTGGTGTGACTCCTGACCCACTGCCCTCGTGAGTAAATGGAGGAAGCTACAGTGTCTTGAGGAAGTATTCATACCCTTTGAACTTTTTTTTCAGGTTTTGTCACCTTGCAGCCATAAACATCTCTATATGCTATTGAAATGTAATAGATCAAGATAAAGGATTTCAGCATTGTGAAGAATAAGTTAAATGGTAAATGTTATTTTTTATTTTTATTTTTTTACCGAACAAATACATTAAAAAAAATCACAATCATGTATCAACCTTGCTTTGATGAAAACACAGTTGCTGATCCTTGGATTTTGTCAATCTAGAGATTAGAATTATAACAACTGTTCTTTGCAAAATGCTAAATCTCATCATTGGAAAGAAAGCCTTGATGTTCATGCATTCCTACTGTAATTTAATTGATTCTAGGTGTGGACTTTCTGGCACTTATAAATCATTTTGATACCAAGCCTGAAGTTATAGCTCTCACTGATGTTTACTGAAAATTTCTCCAAAGGAAAGTAATGGATGCTGTGCAGACTTAGCTTTACACCACATAAAATACTGTTATATGTACTGCAACAGTTTTTGTTTCTATCTCTTCTGAGTGAAGCCCCTTCTTAACTATGTTCATTTTGTTCCCCCACATGGCTTTTGGTATTGTCACTCATATAAGTTTCAGATTTGCAGAATTCCCAACTGTAGTGTATGTGTTTTAAATCATCCAGGACATTGAAACACTAAAGAGGCTAATTTCAAAGTGACCTGACTCCCACTCAGTTTAAGTCTTTAGGACTTTTAGGTGTCTTTGTTAAATATGTCAGCTCATACTAGAACAGCCTGTAAATGGGGTGCTGATGGAAAAACATGGAGGACTATCCACCTAAGCACATTCCAAGTGAGATGTAAATTAATAACTAACTCATAATCTGCCGCGGTTGTTGGAGTCTTTTGTTTGGTTAGGGTTATGTGTTTTTTCATTGGAATCTTGATGAGCGTACTTGTGTAACTTCTTCAGAATAAGCTGTAGATTCCTAGAAGCTGTTCAGTGATGAGGTTTTCCTTTTGATCTGTCCTCTCTGTCCACAATCTGTGTCAAGAGTATAGTTGAATTATGCGTAGAGCTACGGGCTCTCCTATTGTGCAGTTTTCTTTTGGCTTATCCTATATAGGATTCTGAGTAGTCCTCACTTCACTGGATCGCATAAACAACACCGCTCAGGTTTGGTTTGTGTGTTTTGTCTTTGGGATGGAGCAGATTTGCGCGATTGGGTTTGAAATTCACTTGTATTTTATTTTTTAGAGAAAATCCTTCTGAGTTTCTCAGAAACTCCACACAGATATGGAATTACATATTTTTGTGTCTCTGTTTTCTCTTCTGTGTTAGATACAGTTTTGTTCTTTCTGTTAGTTTTTTTGCCGACTTAACAAAAGCCCAGTGTGGATAACCACATGCTTCAAGTGATTTCCTGAAATGTTTGTGTTTTTTTAGTTTTTCCATAACAACTGAGGAAATATTGTCAGCCTGGTAACTTAAAGTTCTGATAACAGAACGTCTGTGTTCCAGTGGGTGATGTGAGTCAAAATTCACATTTTGGTCTGTATGTGTAGGTTTTTTGGTAAACCTCAGTATCATGACTCCCATTGTCCTCAATGTGCACAGTGGAGTCAAGAAAGTGCAACATGTTGTTCTTGCAGTCATCTCTAGTGAACTTTATGTTTATGTCCAATAAGTTGATGTCATTAGTGAATGCTTCAATTTTTTGGTTTGGATTTTAAACCAAGTGCCATTCACATATCTGAAATTAAGTTAGTTCTCTCCCCTTGTATGTGCCAAGTTCTCTGCTCTCCACCTCTTCCATATAGATATTGGCAACAATGGGTGAAAACGGAGAGCCCATGACATAGCCATGTTTCGAAGTTTTTCACTATTTTTGAAGTATGTGGTTGATAGGCAGAGGTCCAACTGGTCACAAATCAGTTCTATCTTGCAGGGATTCATCATGTTGTAGTTGCGTCTCTATTGTATTCGCTCGCTTTTATGCTGGAATGCAGGGTACACCCTATATATATCTATATATACCTGTATATGTGTATATATATATCTATATATATATATCTATATATATATAGATATATATATATATATATAGCTTATATAGCTTCCACTGGCTTCTTAGGTGCCTTCAAAAGAAAATCATTTGCCTCAGCAAGTCAGTAGCCAGAAAGCCATTTCTAGATACATTTAGAGTTGCTATTCTTTTGCAATCCAATCTTCCTTCAAACATCCCTGCACAATATATCCAGGTCAGTCTTTTCAGAATTTCATCTTTCTCAAAAATCCTAGTAAAATACACAAGGTTTATGATTATACTGACACACAACACTAAAAAACTTTCTTAGTATAAATAGCCTTACAGGACAAAGTACCCCGCCCCTCAGAGGAGGACTGAAAAAGGACAGCACACTCTCACAGAAAAGTAATCTTTTTACATCGCGACTTGTATCAGAATCTAATAAGAGCAGCAGTTTTTGGCCCACCTTAACCTGGTTGTGAACTCTGTAGTTAATACGCAGCGCTTATTATTTTACCATCAATCAGCAGTGAGGCAGGCAGGGTGCTCTCTCACCTCACTGTGCTGCCTTGCAATCTAATTGTGCTCGAGCTTCATCAGTTTCCAGAACAATCAATTCCTCCTCTGGCTGGATGCATGCAACCGTGTGCCCTGAACTGCTGCACAGCCTTTCAATATGAGCTCCATCCTCCAGGCCTCCCTCACCAGAGAGCCAGGAGTGGCGGCTGCACCGGCCTGGACCAGCCCTGGCTCCAAACCTGTGTTCCATCATCATTTTTCTGTGGTATCTCTTCTGACAGCTCAAGTCTCTTTGTGAAGCTTTGAAAATCAAGATGTGGTGAGAATGTGATGAGACCCTTGAGGAAGTGACTGAACTTTTGAACTGGCATGTGGGGACAGTCGGGGGCCAGCACAGACAATATTAAGTGCGCCACTGCCTCAGAGCTGTCACTAATGGGGTAAACATTGACATACGAGCTCAGTTTCGAGCAACCGTTCATCTGAGCAACTCTAGTAACCTTGAGAGGAGGCAACATCCTACTGTCTGTGATAAAAGCAAACAGAGATCATTTTCATAAACACATACCCCAACAAGAGTCATAATTCACTATGATGCCAACAATGTTGCATATATTATAAGAGCGTTATTAAACTATATTTAGTATCATTTACTAAGTGAATACCTGTATAATATGAATCTCATCTGTTTAACAATAACACATCCTTCTTGCATGCTATTATGAATGTGCTTGTCATGAAGACAGTTTGTATTCATCTATTTTGCAAATTCATGAAGGATCCCACCATGATGACACAACATGTGATGAAGTTGCATCATGATGCGCATCATAATGCAACAATGTTTTCTTTGGGTCTCCGGCTCCTACCCTGCACCAAACTTATTTATGTGTCATTGCTGAGAGATGAAGACATATGGCTCTTTTAAATCTCCTAACAATGCCAATCAATAACCATGAATGTCTCAGTATTGTCATATTTCATACATCAGCTCCATTGTTGCAAGATGACAGTGATCATCCTCCACTGCGATGCAGCATAAATGCATGCAAGTCATTCTTTTGGTGACCAGGACATCTGAAATAATCTATATCTCTGATGTAATAGCTTTGTAGGTATGTAGCAAAGGGGTAGCATATCCATCAGTTTGGGTGCAATGATAAAGAAGATGAGTTTTTTTTACACTGTAACATAAACTTCAGTTGGATTTTAAATTGAAATTGAGCAGAAATAAACTATTTTATGTTTTTTTTTGCTTTAGACATGACACTTACATGGAAAGTGTGGTGAGCTCTTTTATTCAGCCCCTTTAGTCTTCAGCACCTCGATAAAATCAAGTGCATTTATTTCAAAATTATCTAATTAGTATATAGCGTTTAAAGTTTTATTTCAGTAGCTGTGAAGTAAAGACTTTAAAAGTCTGAATCAACATAATTATAACGATCAAACAACATCACAAAAAAGTCAGAGAGAAAGGTGGAGCAAAGCTTAAATATTCTATAGTCAGATGAGACTAAATTTGAGGATTTTGGGCAAAATCAAATATGTGGTAGGATAACTAATGCTGCACATCACCCTAAACTGTACATTCCTCCACATAGGAACATGATGTATTTCACCCAATTTTACCCAGATTTTAATAGCTGTGTTAATACTATAGATGCTTATTTAAAACAATTCATGTATCTTGTTTACTTTACACCATTCTTCACAGGTTTTGGGGTGTTTTTAAAAATCTGTGAGCAGTATTTGTGTTCAAGGATGCAACAGAACTACTTGTTGTAAAAACCAAGCTGGTAACAATTCAAAACTTTCTGTACTACATATTCCATATTATATAGCATTAGACTAAACCAAAGATGCTGCCCTAGTGTGTATAAAAGAAATGTTCATATAGACAGGCCCTCGTGCTGCGTGAAGGGTTAGGCTTCCTTTCAAATACAGTAAGTGTTGATGGACAAAGCTAAAATGAATAGGTCTGTCTCAGACTCACAGCTCCTCATGGACACATTCATACACCAGAAATAACCGAGAGCCTCTTCCTCGTGCTGCTAGACAAAGGCACAATTGAGAGTGATGTGTGCCGCAGTCAGGCAAAGGGTGAAGTACGTGGGAAAAAGCACAGCGCATAACTGCTAAGAGGCATGCAGCAGGAGAACTATCTGTCACTAGACCTTGCAGGGCTGTGGTAAAGCAGCTAAAAATGTCAATGTAATAGCTGAGATGACATTTTGTTTAAAAATGTGATGACAGAATGATCCCATGTCT
Organism: Jordanella pulchra; assembly: GCA_034780135.1. NCBI lineage: Eukaryota > Metazoa > Chordata > Actinopteri > Cyprinodontiformes > Cyprinodontidae > Jordanella > Jordanella pulchra. The sequence continues at coordinate 13,913 of JAUZNJ010015906.1, forward strand.
CTGTAACTATAGCTGCTGCAGGGCCAGGAGTCAGCCATTATTCTCTACTTAGCCACTGTCTGTCTCGTTGGTCGCTGTGAACGCTGCATGTAATGGGCTAGGATGAGCTTCTCTGACTTATGATAGGATCTCACATATCAGCTAATGTAATGCAAATATTTATGTCAAGTACAAGCATTTGATTTGGTAAGCACAAGTTCTGAGAAAAGCAAATCCCCTGCTGGTGATGGAATGACACAACATTTCCAAGGCAGTGGTCGACTTCCTCCTGCAAAGCTGTGCCAGGGAAGTGCCCCCCTCTTCCTTTGAGAGATCCTGTGATAGGGGAGGCTCAGTTTATATCGACTACCCCTCAGAGAGAGCGAGATAAAATGAGACAGAGACTAGTAGTGGAAAACATTGACAAGTTTTTGTTTTGCTTGTTTTTTCACTTGAAATCCAGTCAATGGATTATAAAAGATTTGATGTACACTGAAATGTTCATGTTATAACCATAAGTGACTAAATATTTTCACAGATATATATGAGAAACTTACAATCTGTATTGTAAAAAATTTTAACTGAAGGAAAATGATAAACTACTGTGATAAAAAGGTATTACTAACAGCTAGATTTTATACTTATCATAGAACGTGCACTGAATGTATTAACATTTTTTTGCAGCCTCTGACCGGTCTTCTTCAATAAATGCTCTTTCTTTTTAGCTATATCCATCTTCTGATCATCTCAGACCAGGTTTCAGTATCTATTGAAGAAAAACATTCCCACAGCATGTTGCAGCCACCACTTTGTTTCACTGTGGTACAAGCTTACAGCCTCACAGTATTTTGCTGGTAGGCCCAAAGCGTTCAGTTCTGGAGTCTTCTGCCCATATCAGTTTCTTCCACGTGTTTGAGGTACCTTTTTACAAGGTTTTTTGATAAAACTTGAATTAAATGTTTGAGGCTAGTAGAGGATTTGACTAACACCACGTTTAGTTGTAAAACTATTTACAAAACAGGCATAAGGCAAGACAAGGTGAGGCAAGTTTATTTGTTTAGGAAAATTCAGTACATGGATAATTCGTAGAACAAAAGAAAAATCAAAGCAGATAAACTTTAAAAACTTGCACAAAACAGATAAAACAGTTGGACAAAAATTAAGGCATTTTATTTATGTAGCAAGGCAAGCAAGGCATGTAGTGGCAAAGCAATTCAAAGTGCTGAACATGAGAGCAAAAGGCAAAAGTATTTGCAGTGATTTAAGTGAATAAAAGTGACACTATTAAATAAGATGATTATGAAAACAAATAACAGATAAAAATGAAAAAGTACTTTTTTACACTGATAGCAAGTCTGTAATGCATTTTGGTGCAAAGAGATTTATTGATATATAAACCAACAGAATTAATTTGTTTTTATTTTAAAAAAGGTCCAACTGTGGAATTAGTTCTTTAATCCTGGAGATCTTTTTTAGATGATACAAAGATGACTTTGCTACTGTCTTCATATGCTTCTGAACATTCAGGTCTTAGTGTGTCATTACACCCAGAGATATAGCCTGACTGGTGGTTTCTAGCTGTATCAAATGAAGCTGTGTGCCAACTTTTAAAGGTTTCACTTTTGGTCAAAAGACTGTTACTTCAGCTATGTCTTAATTCAGTTGAAGAAAATGTTGGGATACACATGCATCGATTTTAGCCGTGCATTTACCCAGTGCTTCAATGAGTTCATAACCACCTGGTGACATTGTAAGGTAGAGCTGTGTATCGCCTGCATAGTTATGGTAGCTGATGTTATTTTTTAAGATTTATGTTAGAAGGCGCATGTAGATAATGCACAAAAGGGACCCCGAGTAGGATCCTTGGGGGATGCCACATGTGATTTTTGTGGTCTCTAACACAAAGTTACCAACTGACACATAAAATGTTGTTAAAAGATTAGTCTTTTAATTTATAATTTTGCAGTATTTCATATTTAATGGCTCAAATTGCAACAAAATTCATTTTTGTTCATAGTTGTAAAAAAAATGTTGAAAAAAGAGTCTCATTGTTTTTGCAATGCTTTGTGTTTATGTCTCACGTCTACTGCTGATCCACATTCTAACAACAGGCAGCCAGTTGAAAAAATTCACATCTTTAATAGGATATAATCTAACACCCTCTTGGCTGGTGAGATTCTATGAATCAGTTTTATTTATTCACTGTTGTAAACATCGTTTGAAGGGAGTAATTCGAAGTGAGAGAGAGCTGATAAATACTGGTTGCGTCCCCCCATAGTGGGGGAGCGGTCTAAGTGGTGAACTCTCTCTTTCATCCTCTTCCATTGCCTGTGGCTTTCTGGAGCGTCAACATTCTTCCACTTATCTCTACAGCCATTAGCGTTGTCAGCCTCCCCTGCGCCTCTGCTCTGGCTCACAGCAAGGCCCAAGCTGAAATTCCACCTATATCAGTTGACAAACAGGACGGCTTCAAAATTAAGTCCCAAACAAATTGGGTTGTTTATGTTTCTTAAGGAGTAAACACCGAAGAGCTCAACCTGCAGAGAGGACAGTAAAGGCCTTTGGCTACAGCTCTGCACATACACAATGGAGTCAAAAATCCTAAAACAAACAATACAGCTTAAGAAAGACTGTTGTGTAAAGTGGCCAAGAGTGGGAACATGATAACTGACAGTGTGATGACTTCTGTCATTTCAGGAAACCAGTGCTAACAGGGAAACACATCTGCCAGAAACATGACAGAAACTATTGTGATTTGCAAGCTTTGCACTTCATACTGCTTTTTACTGAGTCTTTATTAATACCTCCCATTCAGTATGGCTTCTAGCAGAGCACATGAGAAAAGTCAGCAGCAGGTCAGTAAACAGATCTTAAATTGAGTTTTAAGCATATTTTGATAACCACAAATATAGTGTAAATCAATGTTTTCATGAAATGATAGGTTTATTTATGCTTTTTACTAGCAGATCTCAATGGGACTGGTGCCTATCTGGGGTGTGGGTGATGGGACAGATCACAAGTCATTCACCTTTTTGTCTCAAATGCAATGGTGCATTACTGTGAAACCATCGATTGTAACACACAAAAAAGGTATTGCTGATCTTTTATTTATCATTTTATCTGCAAAAGACATGACAAAGTAGAATTCAGTAGATTAAGTACAGATGTACCAGGAAGATTATTAAGGAGTAGGGAGTGGAGGGGACAAAGTGGCAAAGCATGGGTACAAAAGGAGAACCAACTGGCAAAAGCTCAGTTAAACAAAACAAGGTAATAGCCATTAAATAATTGAATCCACTGAATGTCTGTATAATGCATTAGCTGTTCAATTTAGCCAAAAATAAGTAAATAATTTAAGAATATCGATTTAAAAAATAGGTAAATAAGAAATTGCAAATATTTGTTATGGTTGGTGTTTAATTCCACATTAAACTCTAAAACATAGCTTGATCTTTGTGGTATTAGGACCATTTTATAACCAGATTTGTATAACAACTGAAATAACCAACTACCTGTGGAACCAACTACCGGTTTTAGTCCGTGAGGCAGACACCTTATCTAGTTTTAAGGCTAGGCTTAAAACATTCCTTTTTGATAAAGCTTATAG
>JAUZNJ010015917.1:0-43282 GCA_034780135.1 Jordanella pulchra
CAAAAAAAAAAAAAAAAAAAAAAAAAAAAGGGCCTCTGGGTTATGGCCAAGCAAAAACACACGGTTCATTTATCTTCCTGACACCTTCCTAACGCAAGAGCTAATCCACTCAGCTGGTATGCGACCACGTGCACAGCACTGACGCCTCTGGTCGTACCGTCTCAGTGTGAAAACAAAACGTATCACAGGCAGAAATGAGGGATGCTGATTGGGGTACATCCAGGACGACTGCGAGCGTTATGAACAGATGATCTTTTTTCATCTTGCAGGCATGTTAATCATAAAGGCAAGGAGGGGAAGAAACGTATGGGGACTGTTGGATCAGGGTGGTGTGTGTGGTTTGTTATCATGATGGCCTTGTAAAAGAAATCAATGTCAGCCATTGAAAAGGAAGGTAAACCTGAGAATCTGTGAAGCGTGACGGTTAGGATTTAGGAAAATGTGATCCATGCTGAAAAGAAGCAACAACACAGACATTAATTATAGCTTTTAGAAACCCTTTTAAATGAGGCCATAGATTGCTTATCTCAGAGATAAAAGCAAATCATGAACCCTACAGTAGCGGTGCCACAAACCGCAGTAAAAGATTTCAGTTCTTACTTAGCAAAGATAAGGTGTTGCCCATCCATCACTCTTTCTCTCCACAGATAGTAGCAGCTATCTTGGCCATAGCTGGCATCGTCATGATGACCTATGCTGATGGGTTTCACAGCCACTCAGTCATCGGTATTACTCTGGTCGTGGCGTCTGCTTCAATGTCAGCGCTCTATAAGGTAAGCTATCTGTTTTCATCCAATCAAGTGACATATTATTACTAATTCTAATAGATTTTATTGATATTTTGGGTCCCGGAGGAGGCAAACAATTGAAAAAACCTTAGTTGTGTTTCACCTCCGGCTTATATATGAAATACATTTTGGTTTGTTATCAGGTTGTAGAAGAGAAGAAAAGAATAAAAATAAATAGGTAAAATTTAGAAAAATCAAACTGTAGTCCATGTTTATGAATATGTGGTAAAACACACACTCACTGTTAAGTATGGAGGAGGATCCACTTTACTATGGTAATGTTTCTCTTTAAAACGGCTCTAAACTTTGTTTAATGTGTGAATTCTTTAGAAAAAAACGTAAGACTTTAAAGGGTCTTTAAAAGTGGAGTCTACATCATTGTTTATTTCAGCAGAACAAGGAATATAAAGATATTGCCAAATGGAAACAGATCTTTCTAAACAACATACTGTTTCCATGGTATCTCAGGTTGAAGACCTAAGCTGTAGGAGGACATAAGTATTGAAACAGACCCATGTAGAGAGATTATCCAATAGAAATGGTCAAACATTCCTCTGTCTGTATGTTTCTAATAATATTTCCTTCCTTGAAAATTTGCAAACAAATGAATGATTGTATTTTTCTAAAATCTTTGTTGTGAAATATGAAATATGGGGCTTCAGGTTGAAAAATTATGAATTTCCTCTCCCCAACCCTGCTTTCCTTGCTGACTAATGGAATACACACACAGCAATGACAGATATTTGTCAGATTAACCCTCTAACGTCCTGATCTCCCCTCTCCTGTATTCTCAGGTGCTCTTCAAGATGGTACTGGGCAGTGCCAAATTTGGAGAAGCTGCACTCTTCCTGAGCATCGTAGGAAGTGCCAATGTTGTTTTCCTCAGCTTTGTGCCAGTCATCCTGTATTTTACTCATGTGGAGTACATAGGCTCACTTGCAGATATCCCCTGGGCCTACATCTGTGGAGTTGCAGCCTTGCTTTTTGGTATATGAACAGGAACATGAGTTTTGGCCACAAAATTATGGGTTCTTATTCACATTCCAAATGTGTAACTTCTTTGTTATATGTTTATCTCTACAGCTTTTAACATCCTAGTGAACTTTGGCATTGCAATAACTTACCCAACATTGATTTCCCTTGGCATTGTCCTAAGTGTCCCTGTGAACGCAAGTAAGTGTCACAGCCTTGCTTCTAGCTCTGATTATACAGACATGGTTCAATAGTTTGTGAGTTTGGAGTTGGGAATTAAATGATTCACTTTTAGATGTGATGAGCTAAAAGAGATCTCAAAGCTTGTGGATATTTGAAAAAAGGTTGAGTTCTTTGAATCACATCAAAGTAACACCCAAAAATCGTCTTGTAGTGGCATATTTAGACAACCATTGGAAAAGTCAGATTTAAGTCAGATTTGTTTCAATTTTCTTGTGAGATTTAATAAGATTTTATTTATTAATGAATATTGATCGTAAAATGCTTATACTCCTATATTAGTTATGTTATTAGAAACACAAAAACATGTGGAATTCAATATTTTACAGAGTTGCAGGAATTATTATTATATCACAGGCTTCAGCACATCTTTCATTGTGCAAAATGTGAATTTTTTAATGTTAGCAAAAAGCTACGTCTGAATGGTGTAATATCTCATTTCTTCCAGAGCAACATCCTCCCCTCACTAAAGCAGGACTATTAAATATAGCATACTACGCTTCTCATAAACTATTTTTTGTTTGTTTTTTTTCTTCTTAAGTGGGCCGAATTACTTAAATTAAAAGTAAACTAATGGAAATTGCTGTTGCATTCCCTCATTCTTTTAATGAGCTATATAACTTGCTATGAAAACTGTGTGGCCTCAGCGTAGACATCTGATGTGGCTCACAGTGCTCCTCACTGTCCTCAGGGAGCTTGTGTGTTTGCTCGGAGACATAAAAAATTAGAGGGAACATTATAGGGGAGTAATCAGGGTGTTATGTTTGGGGATTTATAGGTTTCCTTTAACACAAAATAGAAATCTACCATTTAAAAATCCACTAAAAAAACAATACAATAAAAACATGCCTTATCTGTGCTAAAAACATTTAATTTATTAACAAGATTGTAGAATCCAATGTGTGTATAGTTTGCTAATGTTCATAATGGCTTCAAAAGTGTTTAAGCCCCTGAACTTTTCTTCTCTTTTGTGTTGTTTTCTCTTTTTTTTTATTAATGATTTAAATTATTAAGACATGAAGGATAATTTAAATGAGCCTATTAATTGATAAAGTAAAAACCCCTCTATTCAATGACCATCCAGTCTGTGATCTGACAACTGCCATCAAACAGTAAATGGTAATTAGTCTTTTATCACTGTGGATGTTTGACCCACTTCTTTGCTGAATTCAGTCAAACTATTGGGTTTAAAGCTTGAACAGTCAGAATATCGGTCTGATTTAAGTTTACACTTAGATTAGGCCTTTTAAAAAGCTCTGTTTTCTTACTTTAATATTGTCTTTGTTTATTTAGAGTCTATTGCTTTTTTTACATTGGGCCAAGATGTTTGTTTTCTGTTTTTAAATGCAAGAAATCATCATTTTAAAACTGAATTTTTGCATTTGCTCAGATTAACTTTAACTGATATTAAAGTTTTTCATGTGTGAAAATATTTTCTCATGATCCCATACTGATACATCCTAGTTTTCTTTCCCAGTGGTTGACCTCTACACCTGTGACATCAAATTCAACACGGTGCGCCTCATTGCTGTTTTCATCATCTGCCTGGGTTTCCTCATGCTGTTGTTACCGGAGGACTGGGACCAGTGCATCATCCGGCTCACCACAAAGCTGCGCAAACGGGACGACCCGGCCGAGGCTGCTGGTGAAACAGGTGCCAACGCAGGCCTCAACTGGAGAGGAAGAGGCAGGACCTCCCTGTCAACATATGCACGTTGATTCCATTATAACCAGAAGGGGGAACATTAAAACATCCAGCCTGGCTAGGGGCCTAAATTGCGCTTTGCAAAGCTTGTATTGGTTTGGACTGATAACAGAAAATGTATCAAAGGGGAAAAGATACAGGAGGCTCAGATTGTAGAAGATTTAATCACGTTCTCAATGGCTTTTGTTCTTACTTTAAAAGTTAGCAGATCTAACTTAAGTTTCACTATTTCTCACCTTTTAAATAGTTCAGTTGTTCATCATATCCTGTCTTACCAGCTTGCCTGATCAATTCCAGTAACAAGAAAGATGACAGTAGTGCTTTTACTCACATTGTGATCCAAAGAAAAATGCCTGAGAACAAAAGAAAGGCCATCAGGTTCTGTCTTACGATGAAAACATGCCTTTTCTGTGCTCTACATATTTCACACCTTGGCTGGCCGGGGAGTTATAGGCATGATTGGCTCTTTTGTTGTGAAAGGATTTGAGGATCAATCACAGCTAAAAGGACATAATTTGACCCCCTGACAGTGTTGGCTTTCATAAGGCTGCACATCTACAGTCTTTGCTGGCATCATAAGGCCATCATGGGATACAGAGCCAAACTTTTCCACATTTTATACAATTACCTACATTCTCCTGTATTTTAATAAACATTTTATTGTGATAGACAAACAAGAACTTGTCTAAAAAATGTGAAGTGGAAGGAAAATTTAATCTGAAAAGTGTGGAGCGTATTTGTGTTCAGATGTGTCCACCTGATTCAAAACTGTACAAGTCTTGTACTAGTTATTCCAAAATACCAAGACTAAGTACATCAAAGTGGATGGTGACTGTCTGAGAACATTCATCTCCAGGTCTAGGCAAAGATTCTCGATTCTGAACAAACTATGAACAAAATTAATCTGAGCCATTCCACTGTAGCTCCGGTTGTATATTTGGTTTATAGGGAGAACCCCTCTCACACATGTCACGCCAATAACAATTTATTTCCAATTGTCCCATCCATTCTTAAAACAAGTACTGTTTCACCTTTTGTTGGTGTAAGTTTTCACTCGAGGACATTACAAACCCTAGTTGTAAAATACAAGACGAACGGACTTCCCCTCAAGTCTTTTAAATATCTTCCACCTCTCACTTGAATTTTCAAACATGCAACATTCTGACGGAGATTGGAGCAGGATACGAACTCAGCCACAAAAAAAACAAACAACACTAAGGTTTCTTCTAATGGTGCAGCAACAACTCCTCTTTCTATGTGGTTTTACAGTAATGAGTTCCTTGGGACATATGAACAAAAGAAAAAACGGTTTGCCTTTGTTTTTTACATTTTGAACTGTGAAATTTAAACCAAACAGAGGAGGAGCATAAGTTGTGATCCAGAGGGTTCAATTAGTGACACCACAGGTCCTTAATAATCACTAGTGTATTTTATACACCATCCATTTGATTCTTTCCAAGCCATATGAACCATAGGATTTCTTTGTTCAGGCTCATTTGTGGTGTTTCTGCAAACCATGAATCATTTTCCTTCCACTTTACAATCATTACCTAATTTTCTTTGGTATATAACAAAAAAAAAACAAATACATTGACTGAAATGTTACAAAATAGGTAAAGGTTAGCTAAATATCAAGACAATTGCAAGGCACTCAGTATATTCTCATTCGGTGCATGAGATACAAACTGTTTGTTAAAGTCAAAATCATTTAAATGTGCTTAGAGAAACCCAGAGATTGGGTACATTTAAAATCTTACTACAGAACTGGCAGGCTCCATGAAACAAAGCAGTTAAGCCTCCTACTGAACACATTACGCTTTCAAGACTCTAGCACACTTAAACAGAGCTATGACAATTCAGTTAAATTTTTTTTTTAGTTTTTGGAGAAAACAGCAAATGGTAGAAATCTATTTCACTACAGTTTTAGATGAGGTTTTATGAAACATGGCTTGGATTTTCTCAAGCTTTTCCACACAAACATTACTTGATCTCTTTTCAGTGATTATATTTTGGCCATTTTTTTTTCTTTTGGAAAAGCAGAAGAACAACTGAGGCCCTCACCCTGTGAAGTGACACTTGTGAACTCTGCCTTGTTGTGAATGTATGAATATCACTCCACACATGCTGGTAACGGGGCTGTTCTGTTCAATGCAGTGCCACCAAACTGCTGCTGCAGAGATACGCTTCATTACAACCCTCCCTGACCTCATAGGGAGAAGTTGTACTTTGTGTGAGAAGACAATTTCTTGATGAACTTCTGAAGACTTTTTAATAGTTTTTTTTATTTCTCTTTTTTTGCATTTGGTGGCTGACTCACTTCAAGGACCTTTAGGATCTCGAGGAGGAAAACGACTGATAACCACAGAATGAGCATGCCCATACCAGCTAACATGTCAAATTCACTGCATTTTCTTTTTTTTTTTGCAATACAGTACATTCAGCACTGTTTCCCATTGTCATTCTCTATGGCAATAAATGATTATATTGTATTCCTCTGGAATTATCGCAAGACTTAAAATGTAAACCTTTGTAAGGAATGATTTTTACACAAAGATGATGCTACACATGGTTATATCACATCTGAGGAGTGAATATTTAGAGCGTAAATAAATGATGGATTTGTTAGATCCGCTACTGTGTGTCTTTAAGTGTGATTACATGTCTGATATAAAATGATTTGGTTCTGATATGTTTTCTGGCAGGTTTGTTCTCCCTCAGCTCTCTGAGCAAAGTGAGTAATGTAAAAATGAATAATCCAGAAAAAAAAATCTCCCTGACTAGTTTCAGTCCCTATTAGCACATCTGACATATTTGCATGCGGCTACAATTATTTTGATCTGCTTTTTTTCCCCTAAGAGTGGTGAAGAAGAAACTTAGATGTGATTTTTTTAATTTGTTGAAGTTAACTAAGATGGTTTGGGATTTTAGAAAAAAGTTGCAGGACAAGTTAGATGCAAACATAACCATTTTCTGACAATTTATGGCATGGCAACCATTTAGGTGGAGCAAAAATCAGCGATTAGCAAGAGCAATTTGAATCTGACAATGCTTTATTTGAATTGCATAAAAGGGCATCTGAAAAATTTGATTTAAAACAAATATTATTTTTTCTGAGTATTCATTAAAGATTGAAAACAATTGTCATTATTATTTAGATCCATTGTACACAGACAGATTGTTAGCAGTTACTTCTGCTAGTTTAGATGATTTTGCCTCACAGCTAATGAAAACACAACATAAAATTTTGAAGTAGATTAAAAAATCATAAATACTAATAAAAAACATTATTTACGCAGAACTATCATGTTCTGTTCTTGTTGTGGTCAATATAATCAAGGGAAACTCCCTAAATCATAAGCACTCCACAAAGTACACAAACATTGTTAAGGAAGCTGCCCTTTTTACAACTTAGGGCCCCGCTTTAAAAACTAAAAAGGCGCAGAAGTTAACATCACCCTTTAGAGAATTATAAAGCAAAGCCTATTTCATGTTTTAAGAAAGATTCACGACCCTTGAACTGCAGAAGGACTCAGTTCTTACAGAAAATATTCATGAGCTACAGCTGTTGCATTCAGTTCTGATCATCATTTTACTCGTTCCTTAGGAAGCACCAGTCTAAAGTCATTGAAGCCATCTAGCAGGGAGTGTTAGTTTAATATCCTGACAAGTTCTATGATACTGATATCATGTTATGCTTAATTTGGCTGCTGTCTGCACAACCAAAAATACAAAAACCGTAGTATCACAATGACTGTAGTGTCACTCTGCATGATTAGCAAGCGAACCCAACAGACAGATCTACCAATACAGACGAGCTTTAGGCAGCTTAAGGTGAATACCAGAAGCACAGACCAATCATTTCCTTTATACTCTGAAAAGGAAACATTTCATTGATTAAAAGAGCCCCAACCCAGTACTGAATGCATATTCTACACAGTACATGGCAATACTATTAAGTAGCCATTTGTTTCTATGTTAGAAAATGTTTTCTTCTTTGCTTTATGCGTTACATTATTACAAATTTGTTTTTTATTAGCTTTTAACCTTAAGCAAAGTTTAACACAAAAAATGATAGAAATACATCAGTGTTTTAATGAAATTGTATATCTTTACAAAATCACTAAAATAAATGACCTCTTTGATAACGTTTCAATTCATTGATAGGCAATACTAACAGACATCATGCTCTACAGTCACTTTCACCTGGCCAAAGAAAAAGGTGGCCTGTCGTTCCTTGGTTAGAGCAGAGAACGGAAGTCTGCTGCCCTCTAGAGGACGGGGAGGGACCTGCAGATTGTTTGTCTTTTCACATGCAGCCTCCTGGCACAAAGACGGGGAGTTTTCATGGCGGCAAACGTTACATAGATGCACTTCAGTGTGACTTTTAAACGCAGCGCTAATAGTAAAAATGGAAGAGGAGTTATTCGAGTAGTCAAAGTTCAAACTGTCTGTGCTGGAGTGTGAGCTGTGTTGGGTTGTAGTCAGAGTGCAAGGGTCACTGTTTCTGACATCATCCCCCTCTACTCTGACCTCCCATTCTCTGCCCAGCGCGCTCCACACCTGAGCTCTGATTCTTTGCCCAAGTCCCTTGAGAGCGTTCTGGAAGCGCTGGCTGAGCAGAGCGTACAGCAAAGGATTGACGTCAGAGTTGAGTAACATCAGCCAGTAGGAGAAGGTGATGGCAGAGTCTGAAACGAGGGTGGACCGGCCTTTAATCGCAGTTTCTGTGGCCTGAACCAGAGCCACACATATGAAGGGTGTCCAGCATAGGAAGAAAGCTGAGATGATGAAGAGGAGGCGCACCGCTCCATGATGATGCTGCTGGTTGTTTGACTCCGGTGGCTGCAGGCTGATGGAAAACAAGCGCCTGACTGAAGTTTTTTTCTGCTGTGTTGGAGCTTCATGCCCAACTTGGCTAATATTATCTCCATAGTCCTTGTTTATGTGAGATGTAACACTCCAGGGTGTATGCAGGTGGGATGAATCCTCAGGAGCACAGGGGGACCTGCTGCGCTGGACGGAGTCCTCCAATGAATGAATCCTCCTGGCGTGGCTGCGGGCCACCCTGATAATGTTCACATAGCAGAAGAGGATCACCACTGCTGGTATCAGATAGGTGAGAGCAGCCATGAAAGCTGTGTAGCTAAGAGTGGTGGCCCAGGTGATGGCACAGTTATACATGGGGACAACATAGGTGACAGAGCCCCAACCAATCAGAGGAGAGCTGCAGACAACGAGGGCCTGAAGCCATATCCATAGGACCACAGCACAAGTCCTCCACAGGGTGCAGCGGGAACCGTAGCGCAGGCAGTCCATGATGGAGTAATAGCGGTCAAGAGCGATAGCGGTGAGTGTGAATACAGAGGCTGTGCAGTAAACAGTGGAGGAGTATCCCACATATAAACAGAGAACCTGCAAGAAAAGATGAAGAGTCAGTGGATGAATAAAAAGAGGCGTCATCACACTCAGTTAATCACAAAACATTTTGTTTTACTGGACAGAGGATGTTTACCGAACACCGCCGCCATCCGGTGTTTATGATGGACATGGCAACAAAAGGCATGACACCGACGCCCACCAGCAGGTCACTGATGGCCAGGTTCAGGATCAGCACCGACGTCACTGCATGGAGGCTCTTGGTGGCCGCCACAATCACGATGACAAGAGCATTGCCTGCACCGAAATACATCAACCAGATCCAGAGCATTGGTCAAAGGTCACACAGGCAGGACTTAACACTTTACAATAACCATCATTACTACCATTTATAAATGGTAACGAGACAATTTATTAATAATTAGCAGATAGTTTAATAATGTTTGATGACCATTTATGACCTGCATTTAAACCATTTATACCAGGTAAATAGACACATTGCCCTGACATGTTAGTTTATCCCTAACATCATGTTTAACCTTTAACCTAATATGACTAATTTAAAGTCACATATGTTAGTTTTGCCCTAACATTAACATTAATGTCATAAATGATTTATTCACCTTTTAGAAATGGTTTAGGTGCAGCTTAAAAATGAATACAACATTAATAACCTATCTATTAATCATTAATAAATGTTCTCTTTATTATTTATAAATTATGGCTATTGTAAAGTGTAACCAATTTTAATTTCCCTTTGAGATAAATAATGTATTTTTGAAATGACTGAAAAAGAGTTTAGAAATTTCACCCAAACCATGAGAACACAATTCTGCAACAAGAAAAGGGATTTTATAAATAAATATAAAAAAATAGTGCTTCCAAAAAGTCCCAAACCCTAAAAGAAGATGCCTCATTAAAGTTCTTTTTAAAATCCCACAGTGGTTTTAGAGTACTGTTTATTTTCTCTTCCCCTTTTTGTACTAATAATGTACTAAAAGAAGAAAAAAAAAATACTATGAAACATAAACCCACATTTTATGCAGAATTTCGAAAATACTTCCTGTGTACCCTAAGGACTTTTAGTGCAATGGCCAGAAATACTGAGACTGAAATAACTATTTTTCTCCAACTCAGCTGATTTTGGTTTTTTGTTGGCAGCTTGCAGCTAGTCATGCTGCTATGAAGAGTGATTCGATCAAATGCAATTATTGCAAAATTACTAAAAGTTAACTATAAATAACTTGCATTATGTTTTAGCATTGTTAAGAACAGTTTTATTGTCAGCCAGGTTTAAAAAATAAAGATAGGCTGGCGGATATCAATCTGTTATTCCAAAGAAAGGTTGTGAACAAAATCATTTTGCTTTCGTCAACCTCTACCACATTCAAGAGGTTTTCAACAGTTTTTTGCTTAAAAAAGCCTCACAAGTAAGATTATTGCTGCCAGTAGGGCTGAATCCAAATCTACGGTTCATTTAGTCTTCAAAATCTTCAAGGGGGATTTTCTGAAGAAAAGCTTTAGTTTGCCCAGAAAGTAGGTGTCAGGAGGAAGTCCTGAAGGGGATCTAACCAACAGAGACTGTTTACATAAAAGCAGAGAAACACAGGAGGATTTCCCAATAGTTGGGCTCACTCACAATTTTCACTTAAAATACTGGAATTATAGTACAGCTTCATCATGACACAAGGCAAAAAGATGTAACCTAGCATTGAAATGTTAGGTCTATTGCCAGGAAACTAGTAAGAATTAAATAAACCACTGATGCTGAGAGCTAATGGAGTTTATCTATTACAACAGTGATGCGGCAAAAACTTATTAAAGATAAAGAAAATATCTGGTCACAAGTGTTTTAAAATGTTTCCCCAAATTATTTGTAGTGACAGAATTCAATTTGAGTATAATAGTAACTCAGTCAGTTTAAAACATAAATATAAAATCAAAATCGTTGTATATGAAGAGTAGAAAAATAAAAATGAAAGAAATAATCCCAATATTGAAAGATAAAGTTAACCTTTTACAGCTCAGTATTGTACCTATGATGGCTCCTAAACACATGAGCACCATGAGAGCCTCCAGGAGCAGCTGGGTCTGTTTGGACATCCCATCCTCTGCTGCTTCTCTTCTGCTGGTGTTGATCCCTGCAGCCTCTAGAGGTGACCTGAAGCCATCCAGGTTATCCATATTATACCGAGTTAGATGCCGCCTTCACATGTTGGAGAATCCATAAGCGGGATTTGATTGGAATAATAAAAAGAACAAAACATTGCTATCCCATGTGCTCCATTTGTTCTCATGCTAATATGTCAGTCACCAGGTAAAGCAGATGCTTTTTATACGAGGGGAGGAGGATGTACATGCGCAAACATGAATGTTCTCTTTAACCATTTCAAGGTTTTCTTTATGTTTCTTGTCCTCAATATTTTCAAGAAGTAAATCAAAGGAAGACAAACATGAAAAATACATTTTATTTTTCTTTATTTCAAAAAGTACAATTTACATTCAAAAGATGATTAAAAAAAACATTTAGACGATAGAATATATAGCAAGAAGCTATAACAGAATACAGTTTTAAATAAAGTAAACAGTAAACCTGTCAGAGTAAAAATACTTATTTATGCAGCAGCTCTACCAACACAGAAACCACCTCCATTGACCAAGTTTTAGTTAAAACAACTAATTTGCATGAAAAGGTATAAAATGTCTGCAGATGAGACTGAACCCAGACGGGACTCTGGGTCTGACTGTGGAAGTTTGTTTAGGAGCTGTAGAAGGTTCAACATGTGCTGCAGCGTCTTCTTCAGCCACGATCTTAGCTTGCTTCATTTGATCCGGTGATGAGTTGCTGCCGTGTGTACTCCCAGATCAACAGGGCTGCACTAACGTGCACGTTGAGGGAACGGATTATCCCCTGCTGAGGGATCTCCACGCACACGTCCAACATCTGGAGCAAATTAGCAGGAATACCTTCCCGCTCGTTCCTATCAAGGAGAAACAGATGAAAATATATAGTGGAAAAGAAACTTTGTTTAATCAAACAGGGGTGTCAATGTGCAAAAACTGGTACAGCATGGCATGCGACATTTTCAGCTCCCTTTAATCCGTTACCCCTAAACATAATCCACTGCAACCAAACTGCCTTTAAAATCAGCGGCTAAAAGGTTTCTGATCACATTCTTTATTCAAAGACTTGCAGCTTTGGAGCTAAATTAAACAAAAACGCCACATTGCAAATTTTCGTTTTGTAAGTGCTTAAGAAAAAACCTGCGTATTAATTATTCTGCTTCATAATTAAGCACTATTTTGTGTCAGGTTATCACATTAACTCCAAATAACACACAATGAAGTTTGTGGTTTCATCAAATTTTACAATTTTAATTTAAAAAAATAAAAAGCTCCATAGATCCCATTTTTTTGCTTTATTTAAAACTCCCACCCAAGTACAGCTGAACTAGCTTCTCACATTAAAATTGAGCTCTTGATAAAGATTATTATTCAGTTTAATTCCAAGAACAAAACAAACTAATAAAGTGAGCACAAACACCGTCTCTTATCAGCCATGCAAAGTAAACATAAAAGGGTAATAAGCGTCTGGCATCTAATCTCAGCAGTGAGCCTCACAGCAAGGAAACGCTTGTTGATGGGTTACATTTATCTGAAGGGCAAGTGGCTGAAACAATAGAGAGGCTGATGGGAAATTAGAGTCAGGCCATGCTGTGCAGAGCCGAGCGCAGCTGTGAGAGCATTAAAGGGAGAGTTTGCACACAAGCTGCTTACGCCAACAGCAGGTCTTCAGTGTTTGAACGGAGCTAAACAAACTAGCATGTCTATGAGGGGGGGATCAATGTTCTTCTCCTTCTGCCTCATGATCACTTCTATATAAAGCAGATACAGTTTTAAAACGCTCTGACCTTGAGTTTAGGCTGGAATGTGAAGAAGAAATTTGGTGCCACTGAATGTAGCAGATAATACAGGTTAAAGTTTGCCTTCTGTAATCACCCTAAAGTGTCAGTTTTAGTAATTCATATCCTCCGTTCCCCTCAGGGACGGCCAATTATAGGCCAGCGTGCCCCGACAGGTACACAAGGCGAAGGAGGGGAGGAAGCCCCGCAGGGACAAGACTTTAACTGGTGAGGGAACGCTAACTGGCTTCGTCAGCTCACAGCTTCCCCACAGAAAGATCCACAAGGGTGTGGAGAAAAGAAGGGTGGAAAAAAAAAAAAAAAAAAAAAACAGCAACTGACCCAATTTTTAAACTTTATATATTTAATGCTGTCATACCCCAGAAGTAGCAAAGTTTTCTCAGGGAAATTGAAGTCCTGCAGGCTCTGACTATTAGCGGTCTGCTCCACTCCGACGATACAGTAACCTTCGCTCTTCTTTAGCTGCAGGAAATCCATGAGCTCCACAGGCTTCACCTGGAGGAAAACAGAGCTAGGTTGATTATATAAACACAGCGTCACAATTAAAAAGAAAAAGAAAAATCTGCAGGGCTTATAATAGCTGCTATTTGCAGACTGAAATCGATCACAGTAAATCAGTTACGAGTTCTTCATTTTACATGTAGTACGTCCCTGCTGGTATTTTCCTCTTTATCATAACAAAGCCTTACAAAATGATTCAAAACACCATTAACTTTTATTTTCATGTTTCATCCATAAAATGCTTTATATTCTAGATGTAAAAAAAGTAGAACATGGCCGTTCAGCAGAAGAAAAAGTCACTTTAACAGATAAACATTTAAAAAGCATGGCCCATGCTATTCATCCATAAAAACTATGTGCAGTTTCTCCTTTGATTACATCAGTTGTTTGCTGGGGAACTCTAATGTTAAAGTCCAGAGTTCACCTCAAACAAAGGAAGCCAAAGCTCAGATGAGACGCTCAGGGACTGGAAGTGTTTGTCACTGAGATGGTGGAGACTGTCCAGAACCAAACCACTGGCCCCAAATATCTCACATGTTCTGCAAAGACCTGGAACAACACAAAGACAAGCCGACACCTTAATAAAGTCTGTTTAATGTAATATTCATATTATTATAAGCTCATATTATTGTTACAATAAAAGGCTTGTTTTCTAAAAACTATTTTGAATCTTTTCATGGATTTCTTTTAGTTTTAAATTGAAGGTATCATTTTGTTTAATGCAAAAAGCCTCAGATTCTATATTTTAGTGCATATTAGGACTGAAGTGGAAGGAAAATCTCTATATTGACACATGGTGATGGCAGCATCATGCTGTGGGGATTGATCGACTGGAGAGTCACCTTTCAACGGAACAGCAACACTAAACAAACAGCCAGAGCTACAATAACCTGGTTCAGATCCAAAATATTTCGATATAATGATAAAGAGGCTGTCAATGTGTTTGTTATAGTTTTTGACACCAATGTAGAGAAGTTCTGTTTATTTCAAAGTCGGACAACTTCAAAACAAAAGAAATTTGCTGTGAAGTTGAGAAAAAATCGTAAGTGAAGTCAGAGGATCTCACCTCCTAAATTGGTGGGCTTGTCGATCAGTGAGGCCACCACCAGCAGGCTGCCGAGCTGCTTGCCGAGCCGCGCCGCCCTCTGTGCTGGAACCAGTTTTAGTTCAGGTTCCTGCTCCTGGACCCCTAACCTCCACGGTGTGATTTTCTTCTGCACTTCAGCCCAGCGCTCCTCTTTATCCTGCTCGCCTGGGAGATACAGCATTAAACACAAACAGTAAGGAGAGGGTGAGCTAACCTGGTTGGTATGTTAGTTCTACCGCTGGAGAGAAACATCACTGTACTTCGGTCTTGTTGGACCCAATCTCCCGGCTGGAGCCGGCCCAGATCTGAAGCAGGATTTCTCAACTGCAATGATGGACTTTCAGAAGGGAATGAAAGCTTTTCAAACTTCCACGGTGGGATCCACTCATCATCAGCCAACTCTGACAGACTAGGAAAAGTGTAGAAGATAGTCTGCAACAAAAAAAAAAAAAGAAAACCAGTTGATTTTCCCACCTGTGCTTCAGCAGTTCTTGTGTACTTTGCAAAACAATGAACCTACTTCCACACTATAATCCCGGATGGGATGAAAAGCACTGAAGAAGAAGTGTCCCTGAATCCTCAGCCAGTTCTTGTTGGCATTTCTAAAAAAAAAAAAAAAAACAGAACAGCAAATGCATCTTAAAATAGACTCGTTTTGACTGTTACAAAACAAGACTGCTGCAGGTGTTGAGATCTAACCCAGAGTTCTGCATGGCCTCGGCCTGGTTCAGACAAGCTGTCACCACAGACGACAGTCCTCTGAAGGCATCAGCAGCCTCTGGCAGGCTTTCTGCAAGGCTCCACACCCTCTTCAGGGCCAGCAAGGCATACAGACGCACACTGAAGTTGTGGTTGAAACACGACTGCAGGATGATGTCTAGTGCTTTACGCAGCTGGCCGACCTTCAAAAGAAATAATGGAAAATAAAATCGACGAATGACAATTAAATTCAATTTATTTTATTCATATTGCGCCAATTCACAACACATTATCTCAAAGCAGTTTAAAGAATATTTTATTATGACACAGTAATATAGAGTAGTAAAATAAAGATAGCTTTACCTTATCCTCAACATGCGGAATAATGACACTACAGTGTACCAGGACAGACAAAAAGGTGCAAATGCTTGTCTTGGTCTTTTCGTGATCCTGCACACAACATAAAAAATGACTTCATAACTTTGCACTTTTATTCTTTCAGCTATTTATCTACAACATGAGCTCACAAAGCTGAAGCAGGTCCAGAATCTGTCCAGATGATGAGGATACTTGACAAGGATGACAATCATCATCCATTCAATCAAGTACTTCACTGACGGCTGGTTGCTGCAAAATCCAGCTTCAAACACGCTGGTCAGCAGAGTGGCAACAAATTCCTGCAAACCAGCAACAAAGATTTGACCCTAACAGTGTTATTTCTTCCAGAAAATGTCGGTGAGACTCTTTTCTACTCACCTCTCTGAGTTTGGGAAGCAGCAGTAGCAGTGTTTGCCATGCTCTGTTTTTGACCCGATGCTGCAGCGAGTTACTATAGTAACGGACTTTAGCCTTGGATATGAGGCTGTCCTGTAGAGATGAAGATGGTTGAATTAGTTCACACACTGATAGCTGGAATAAAACACTGTAAAGCATTTATCTAATTTCCACAATCTTATTTTTTTGGTCGAATGTTTGAGATCAAACAAATTTTACTACCAAAGATAATCTGAGTAAATAATAGAACAGTTTTTATTTATGAAATAGAAGGTCATCTAAAACAGCTTGGATTAATGAGGCTATCATTAAAAAAAAGAATTACTGTGATTAGCCGTTTTTTTTAGGACAGCATACTTTTAGTGGTTACTGTCATTATAGATCTAGAACCACCAGACCTGATCTAAATAGAAGCTGTCCAGGTAGAAACATCTTCTTCACAGAGATTTAAAACACCTATTAACAAATGACGAGTTATTGCTACCAGCAGCAGCAGAACAGCTTGTTAGGTTTCAGCTCTCTGAAAACTGCATTTTTTATTCAATGTTTTTCTATTACATAGAAATTTGTATGCAGACAAATTCTGTTTCTCTGTACGGTTGTAAATTTCATTTTGTTTTCTTACTGATGAAAATCAACAACTATTTACTTTATTTGCTCTATATTTCTTTTCAATTTAGGAGGTAAATTAACCTTGATGTTTTCACTTCCAGGATGAGGAAGTACTAGTTCTGTTATATGTGCTTCCCTACATATATTGTAGTGCATCAAACATAAAATGTCAGATTTCAAGATTTTATTTTGGCATTAAAAATGAAAAGCATTACATAAAGTTTGACTGCTTACTGTGTAGAATATTGGATCCTTAATTTATTTTAATGACTTATTGTTAAAAAAAAAAACCAAAACATTTTGACTAATATAAGAAATGAATTAGCTGAAAACACAACAAGTTTTTAACCTTAGGTTAATTTGTGATTAAACAAAAACTATTCTGCTAACAGAAGCTCAGCAAGAATATATATATAAAAAAAACATTTTAAAGGAACCAGTTGATTTAATTCTACTTTAATAATTATAAGGACATAGTATAAGTAAATACTGCATATAAAAAGGCCATTTCTGTTTATTAGTATTTTTGAAAGTATGAGGGATCCATATGTGTTTGAGGTAAAAAATTATTTATGATTTTAAAATGTGGGATGTAACAAATAACAGGTACAGGTGGAAAAACACGCTGGAAAACATGTCCTGCTTTGAATCCAACGTTTATTTTAAAGCAGTCTTGTTAAAAAAAAAATATTAAAAATTAACAACAAAATATTACAAGGCAACGTTATGGATGTAGTACCAGTCTGTTTCCCCACCCACCCGATATTCAACGAGTACCTTTCTCAGTAACTCCGCCACTAACTCCTCTATGAGCCTCTGATGCTGCTGATTACAGGGATCCAGGCGGCTGAGGAAGGTCAGTACACAGGTGCGGGAAAGTTGATCATCCCTGTTATCGCTGAGAGAAAACGAGCAGCACAACAGCTATCAACAGACCAGGAGTGACCTCTAGTGGTGGTTCTGTTAACTTACAATTTCTGACTCACCTTGCAACGGCAACATTAGCTGCACACTTTTCACCAAGTTGCTCAACGAATATTTGGACATCCTGAATGAGTCTTAAAAAATTATTATGGTTAAAATAAGGTTAAGGAACAGGAAGAGAAAGCTGCTTGGACTCACCGCTGATCTCTCCTGAATACTGGTCCATACAGACAAGCCTCAGTGACTATATTCAAGTGGATAAAAACACTAGAAAACACAGCATCAGCCAGCTCACTGCGGCCTTGCTCAGCCGGCAGCCACGTCTGAGAACAGTGCTGAAGTAGGACACCAAATACTCCACTCTTTGACTGAGAGAGCTCCAATAACTCCGTAAAAATCTGAAAACAAGCATTTTAACCAAAGATCTGAATTTAAAACAGAATCATAGAGATAAAAGAAGGTGAAGTTATTTTTTGTCCTACTCTAATTCACCCTTTTTAGTGCAGTTGTCAGAGCCGGAGCCTGCTGTAGCTTGAGAAGCTCATGTTGGAAGGCTATAGAAATAAAGCCTTTTAAGGCTGGCCAGAAGTCATGCGCATTGGTGCTAAGCCCCTGTACAAGCTCCCAACTCAGCCTGAGAGCCTGTACACAGAGATCTTCCTCATCCTCCACCAGCTATAATCAAAAACAAACCAGAGATCATGAAAGCAAAGGTTAAGCATCCTGAGATAATCTGTAAATCCTCTATGTTCTCAAAGATCTCAGTTTTTCTGTACGGAGACTCACTTGTGGCAGCGCCGTGCTCATAAAATTCAACACAGGCAGGACAAGGTCACTAGGTAGCAGAGCCAGGGCCTCAACGCTGCAACTCAGAGCAGTTCTGAGGGTTTCAGACACCTGCGAAATCCCTACAGACCTGATCAGGAAGTTTAGACAAACCCACTGGTCGCGCAGGAAGCTGGCAGCAATGCGCCCCCAGTCCTGCTGCAGAAGGCCCTGAGATACCAGGTCACTATAAAAATTAAAAGAAAAATGTTACAATTCTGGCAATTATGAGACTTGATGAATACAATTTTACTCCATCGTTGAGTTTCCACAAACCTTGAACTATGTAATAGTTGTGGTTTCATCAAACATTTATTAATGTTTCCAAGAGATGACGGAGTCTCTAAAGTGTAGAAATAATCATTGAGGGACTTTAAGGCAGAGACAGTGTCTGATGACATGTTAGTCCCTCCCTGCTGCAACAGATCACACACAGCAGCCAGAGATGCCATACTAACCGCCTCAGACACCTGGTTTGCCACAGACGGGACCTGAAACAACACAAAACCGTCTGTGCTGAATTACCGAGCAGCAGATCCGATGATGGGCCACATATATTTACTATGTACCTGTTGGGTTGGCATTTTTAAGACTGAAAGGCTGTGCATGATGAGTTTAGGCAAAGCATACTGCTGAATGTTCTTAGAGCACCGAGATGGAGAGCTGCCCAGTGCAGTCAGCTGCTTCAGGACACAGAGATACAGTTCGGCCCGTTCGATGTCAAAGAGCTGTGGAAGAAGCAAAATGCAGACATCTGAGTTTGTGACAAAGAGGGAGAGATGGTGCATTTCTTTTTGCTTCCCGATTACCTCCTGCAGCTCCCCACACAGCCTCCTCAGGATGAAATTCTGGACTGGATCCAAAACTTCAAGAAAAGCTTGTTCCATGACAGACGTCACATCATCCTCTGCAAAAAAAGAAAAACAAATGGTCAACAATATATGAAAATGACTCCTAATATGTTCCATTTTGGTTATTGATTTTTTTTAAAAGGGAAGAGGTACATTACAGCATATTTTTTATTTACAATACCTCCCTTTAGTTCTTGCATTTTATGACCTCTGACCCATTATAGGCAATGTTTAGTCTAGTAACTGTGAGCTGGTTCAAACCAAAACGTTTTCTGAAAGGTTTTTGGTATTTAATACTCCAGCATTACCGTGGCTGTTTCAGTAATACATTTTTACTACATTTAGCTTATTCAGAACATGGGGTTGCAACTTCTGCTAAAGACAACTTTTCTAGATTTTAAATAATTAAAAAAAAACGTTACCTTTTTAAAAAGTCTGGAGAAATGTTATATACATTTTGGAGGTATTTTGCTTTCTAAATTGGAAAGGTTTAAAAGGGATTTTTTTTCTCGGTTTTCTAAGAATACTTTATTATCAATGCTAAAGAAGGCCCTTGGCATGCTAAGTAAATAAATGCTAGCATATTAACTTATGCATAAATAGTCATTATATCAGCTTATGTAGATATGGTACCTAACAGTAGCATAATTTATGTTTTCTATTTACTGCAAACATGTGAGCTACGTAAGCATTTTAGCTAATGCTAGGAATGAAGCTCCTGCTGGCGTAGCGTATCGTGTTAGCAAATTATAGCACACATGCTGAGCTTTATCAGTGGATAAATAAATATTTTCATTTTAATGCTGGTCTGCTAATTTCTATGCTCCAATTTCTTTGTCTTTAGCTTTTCCAGCAGTTTGTAGTGTCATTTTCTGTCATTTAAGACATTTTAACTTTATTTCTTCAGCACATTTAGCTCTAATATTAAAGCTGTTTTGTGGTCTTCACCTGTTTGTCAAGTTTAGCTCAGCTCGTAGTTGCATATTTAGGGAAAAATATTTTATCTAGCTTTAATTAGCCGTAAAAAAATAAAAGAAAATCAATTAGAGCAGAATAGGCTTAAATAAGCAAACTGTAAATTTGTTGACCTGGCCTCCAATAGTCCTAATCTGAAGGATTAGGAACCTTCTGTCTGTTTATCAAGCATCAACTACCAAGTTCTTTTTTACCGCTAATAAAAGTCTTATTTTTTGGGAACATTTTGACGAAAGAGAAGTTACATGTTTTCTTAAAAAAAAGGTTAATCACCAAAAATCAATGTTGTCTAACATTTTGTGTATGTTTGAAATATGACATTTTCCCTGTTTTACACTTTGACAGATTTTTACTCACCACCTCATGAATGCTATTTATTTAATAAGAGATAGTATTTTTGCTCTTACCCAAAAAAACATTTTATTATATCAGAACACTGGGGACACAATGGAAAAAAATGACAGGGCCTTTAATTATTGACATCTAATATTTTTATAAATTTCATTTACTGTGTTAAAACCAACATTAAGGGATATTTGACGGCTGTATCGATGCAAACCTTGCAATCCTTGCTGCTGAACACGTGGCTTTGTGCTGAGCTGCAACAGTCTGAGCAGAAGCTGCAGACTCTTGTCACTCTTACGGACAGGCAGGTAGATATTGGTGTAGACTCTACTCAGGGTGTCTAGTAGTGGAGACAGCAGTGACCTCAGAGCTTCACTGGTATCTTTCCTCTGTTGCCTCCTCTCCATGTCCACACATAGCAGAATGGCCCTGGCCAACTTATCGGCCTCTCTAAAGTCAGGTAACCTTTCTGCCTGACCTATGTGGCAGGAAGACAAACTTTGATAAGAATCATATGCAAATACATCTACAGATAGAGTCATTCTCTGCGTCTAAAACACACCAGACTCACCTGTGCTTGCTGGAACACGAAGATAAGCGACTACTTCTTGTTGAACATAGGCTCTTATTGTTTCTTTTTGTGCAGGGCGATCGGTGCAATCACCATCCAGAATTCTGGGCTTGAACATTTCATCATGTTCCCATAACCAAATGCATAACTGTGGCATTTATGTGGATTAAAAATCAGTTATTGCAACTTCTATAAAGTAGCAATGAATATATTTTGAATTCATGAGCGTTTAAAGAGCAAACCTCATTCCATAGCGCTGTGCCTCTGCACAAAGACTCATCAGCACGAAAATGCATCAGGAAACTGAACACATCATCTCTAGTCACTTCACTCTGAGATAATAAAGAAAAGATGAATACAGAATGTGCTTCTCTAAATGTATGTTATTGTATTTAAAAATATTATATAAGAATAGGAATTTGAGTGAAATCAGTGCAATGGAGGGGCTTAAAAACACACTAAGTTTCAAACAAATTGAAAGAACATCCACTACAGGAAGTCCGATTTTCCCAAGTCTTGAATAAAAAAAGATCCACATGAAGTTGGAAGTCTGGGAAATCAGAGCTTGGCTCCAATATGGCTTTTTCTCATTTGGAATAAAATAGAAATTTCTCATATAAACTAGTTATTAGTACTATAAGCAAAAGAAAATACACCAAATTTGAAAATAAATAGTTCTCAACAAGAAATTACAATCATTTCTATGTAATGCTTTATAATGACTGAAAAATCATTTCATTTATTTTTTCTTTTACAAATAACTTGTATAACTGCATCATCACCTACAGTGTGATATTAATCCCACTTAGACAAAGTATCTTTAAGTATCATTTTAAGGATATTACATTTATTTCTAACAAACTTTATCTTCATCTTACCACATCTATTAGAGAAAGGGCGCTCTTTAGTAAAAAACACTGTGCAGCTCCTCTCAGCAGCACCTGATGAGTGATCATAGTGCAGCGAAGCACCTCCCTGGAAACCACATCACCAACTGAATTACCCTCCTTACCTAAAACCATGATCTCCAAAGACAATCTTAATGATAAAATAAAGAAGTTACCGCAGAGCAGAGAGCCCGCTGCTCCTCAGCAGAGGACTTGGAGGGAGTTTGGACAAAGCATGGCAGATGAAGAGGAGGGGTACTGCACACCAGTGCTTTGAGCCAAGCTGCTGAATCAGCTGGAGCAAAACACAACCTATATAGCAATCAACAGTTAGAGACGGGCCACATGTGACTCATACACTTGTTTTCTATTCTTCTGCTGCACCTCTGTCCTCTGATGGCAGGCTCACGAAGAAGTTGACCAAAAAAACTTGGAGCTTATCCGCCAGCTCTGGACAGTCTCCTACACTCTGCCCAGGCGACCTGTATATGAACAGAAGCTCTGTTAGTTAAAGTAATAAAAAGCTAATTATATAAACCCCAGATGTTTTGATATTTTAAGAAAACTATATTCAAATCCTCACCTACAGAAAAGTGACGTTTCAGAGAGAACATCCATAAAGGAACCAACGACAAACTACAAGAGCAACGCACCAAAGAAAGAAAGACAGTCAAAGGGGGTTATTTTTGCAATAATGAATAGATTTGCCTTGCAGCAAAAAAACTCTGTGCACCTGAGAAAATGCCACTGCAAAGGCTGACTGCTGAAGAACCTGTAGCTCAAGCAGATGGCACACTCCTTCTCTCATTAAGGATTTATTCTCGCTGTGGAACATGCGTTGGTATACACACAGCAGCCAGGAGGGATGGAACAGGCCTAACCCTGCAACACAGGTGAACAAACTAGCATTTAACTCACTATAGTGTTTCGACATGCTAGCTGATTCTAAGAGTTCACAACAAATTTATGAAAGTGTTAAAGGCATTAAGGTCGTTTTAGATTATATGTATTAGTGCACTGAAATTATGAATCTGCAGTTGCTGAGAGAAAAAAAAATGAGGTTTTGTATTTGTATTTTATTCTAACTTTTATAATAATAAAAGAAGCTACACATTTTCAAATTGTTGGATACAAATACACAAAGTGTTTCATGGGTCACTAACAAAAAACTCGTAGATTCTCAGTTTTGCCTCAGTTGATCTAAAACTATTTGTTCATGGTAACTTTGTTATTGTAGATTGTGTTTCTATCTTTCCCAATTACAAAACAAGCTAGAACTCTTCACATTTCGGATTACAAGTACAAAAACTCTGCTGTTAATTAAAAAAATATCTTGAATTCTCAGGATCTCAGACATATAGTCTTTATCAGAACCTTTAAAAAACGCAACATAGAAACATTGACCAAACATTTAAGATTTGTTAGCTTTGGTTTACAAAAAATTATCAGCTGGCTTCACCTATTGTCTAGAGAAGGAAAAACCTGATACTCTACAAAAACAATGTAATAACACAATATTTACCAATTTTAGGTTTACCATCACTGTCATTTGCTGTTGCTTGGATTAAAGTGTCTATTCTGTTTAAAACCGGACGGACGACATGAACCTGCAGATGAAAAAACAAACAAAAACAAAGTAATTATACTTATGTCTAAAAAAAAAAAAAAGGTTGTGAGACAATGTTTACAGTTTAAGATTTGAAACCTGATTCTCCTCCAGCGTCTCCATCACCAGGGTGTAATCCTCCCAGAACTCTCTTAGCAGTCCACTCTTGTCAGGGCTCCAATTAAACAACATATCTGCAAAAACATTTTTAAGAAGCCAAACTTTATGTGAAGTGTAACGCAAATATGCATATGATTCCCCTACCGATGTATATAATCGTCTTCTCCTGCAGGGTTTGCCCTATTTTCAGCTTGACTATGTGTTTCTATTATCAAAAGATACCCTTCTTTTCAAACATTTTTGGAATTTTTTTTTAAGTTTTCCTTCCATTTAACAACCTCCGATCTACTATGTAGTTAAGTCATAAAATCTTAACATTTAAGGCTGTGGTTTTAATTAAAAATCGTGCAAAAAATAAAAATAAAAATGTGGGTAAGAATACTTTTTGGCAAAGGACTGTGTTACCTTCCTCCGACGTACAACAACTGGAATCAAAGCCCTCCTCCTCAGAAAGTGCTACACATCTTTTTAGCAGATATAAAGCTCTTTTCCGCGACACGCTGTCCCTGTGGGTCAGTCCGTCCTGAACAATTCTCCAGAACTGAGGATACAGACGTGGGTCTGAGGTGTTCCTGTGTGATTTTAGAAGGTGATCGGACAGGACGGTCAAACACAACAGGGCCCGCTGTGTGACCACCGCCGTGCGCTCAGATGAGTGCCAGCTGCAGACAGCGTCCAGGATCTGAGCGAGGAAGCAGCTCGATCTCACATCGCTGGAGCAATCGAGCAAAGTTAAAATGATCCTGACTATAACTTTGGAGACTAGATTATCGGGGAGCGATCGGATAGAGGACAAGGCACAGTTTAAAGTGTTGAGTGCGAGTTCTTCATCCCGTGCAGGAAGAGGCATGAGAGCTGCCAGGACTTCTGCAGCGATCTGAACACTCAGAGCACCAGATGCAAGCAGCTCTTCCTCTGGAATCCAATGTAAGGAAGGCAGGGTTAAAGAAACCACTTTTGTCCACGTTTTTTGATCGCAGACAGAAACAGAGACAGCGAGTAATCTGCAGACAGCGGCGATGCTCTGTCTGCAGCGATCTTCACCCCCTGATTCAGCTGAGATTCTGCAGAGGAAAGGGAGACATTTCGACCAAATGACCGACTCGATTTTTTCATGAGTGCATTTTCTCTTTGCGTCCGTCAGTGTAGTAGGAGCTAAATCCGAGTCGGTAAGAGACGGTGCCAGGGCTTCTATAAGAGCCGTGAGCGCCTCGACCCGTTCCACCTGCGGCAATGAGTCCTCCGGCCAGCACAATGATTCAAATAGAAGGTCGTAATCAGGAGAGCTTCTGAGAACCGCGTTAATTAAAGCGGAATACATCGTTTCAGAGTTCGGCTACTAGAGCCAGACTCGGAGAAGAGACGGTACCACCGGCTTTTTAGCAGACAGATGGCACAAGATGCACGTTTTTCCAAAAACAGAACGTAAACTTCCGCAAACGTAATCAGTAACTCTCGCGAGAGTGGATTATAATGCACCTCTGCACTATTTGGTTATTTAGTACGACTAAAATATGTGCAGAAATATTAAGCAGGTTCTATTTTAGAGGATTCGTTTTATTATTAAACAACCGTGTTCCCAATCAAACCAAAAGACTTATACACATCGTAGTTTGATATTGTTGGAAGTTGGAGAGCTTTTTTTTTCTTTTAGATTTGACTATCTTAGGAGGATATACGTTTGTGCAGGTAACCATTACTGTTCAGAAATATTAGGCAACTTAATAAAAACCAAATATACTCATCTCAGTTTATTTTTACCTGGTAAAACAATGTAACATAAAGATTACAAACAAACACTTCTTATGTTTTAAAAACAAAGCCAATATATTTGTGACCATTATAACCACCTTTCTTTACAATGACACTCCAAATCCTCCCATCCACAGTCAGTTGCTTGCAGCAGCACCAAAGCCTCCCAGACACTGTTCACAGAGGTGGACTGTTCTCCCTCCCTGTAGATCTCACAGTCTATGAGGAACCACAGGTTCTCTATGGGGTTCAGACCAGGTGAACAAGGGGTCATGCCATTATTTTCTTCTTTTCGACCTTTACGGTCCTTCCACGCTGTGGAGCATTTGGATGCATGTGATGGAACATTGTCCTGAATGAAAATCCTGTTTTTCTTGAACGACACTGACTTTTTCCTGTACCATTACTTGAAGAAAGTGTCTTCCAGAAAGTGGCATTAGGTCTGAGAATTGAGCTTCACTCCAAACTCAACCTGAAAAGGTCCCACAAGTTCATCTTTGATGATATCAGCCCATACCAGTACCCACCTCCCCCTTGCTGGCGTCTGACTGATCCAGTCTGGGGTCCATCCATCCATAAAGAGTCACCCTCGTTTCATCAGTCCATAAAACCTTAGAAAAATCTGTCTCAATATATTTCTTGGTCCACTCTTGACATTTTATCCAATGTTTCTTGTTCAAAGATGGTTGTTTTTCAGCCTTCCTTACCTTGGTCATGTTCCCAAGTATCTCGCACCTTGTGCTTTTTGATACTCCACTATCGTTGCAGCTCTGAAATATGGCACAACTGGTGGCAAATGGCATCTTGGCCGCTTCATGCTGGATTTGCCTCAAAATATGGGCAGTTATTTTGCACCTTTTTTTCAACACACTTCTTGAGACCCTATTGGCTATTAGCTATGAAATGCTTGCTTGTTCTGTGATCACGCATAAAGTTTGGCAATTTCAAGACTGCTGCATCCTTCTGCAAGACATCTCCCAATTTTTGACTTTTCAGAGTCCATCAAATCTCTTATTTTGACCAATTTTACCAAAGTAAAGGAAATTGCCTAATAATTATGTGCACCTTATATAGGGTGTTGATGTCATAAGAACACACTCCTTCTCATTACAGAGATGCACATCACCTGATTTACTTAACTGGTTGTTGGCTTTCAATCCTATACAGCTTGGAGTTGGACAACATGTATGAAAAGGATGATGTGAACGACGTCAAAATACTTACTTGCCTAATAATCCTGCACACACTGTACAAAATAACCAAAAAGTGCAAACCCCCTTCAGAATTTTCCGCCCATCTTCTCCCGCTTGATCCGTCAGGGTCGTGGTTGGGCCGGTGCCTTTCTCCTATGGGCGTAAGGCGGGGTTCACCCAGGACACCAGTCTGTTGCAGGGCAACATATAGACACACACAAAGACATACAACCATGCACTAGGGACAATTGAGTCATGCCAATTAACCTAACAGTCATGTTTTTGCACTGTGGGAGGAAGCCGGAGTACCAGGAGGGAACCCATGCATGCACGGGGAGAACATGCAAACTCCAGAAAGACCGAACCCAGAACCTTCTTGCTGCAAGGCAACAGTGCTACCCACTGTGCCACCCCCAGAAGAATACATTTGACAAAAAATAAGGGTGGTCTAATAAGTTTTCTCCATGACTGTCCATTTGCATAAGCTGCAGAATAATTCCTTTGTAGACAGGTAGGAGGCAGTGCATTGCATAACATACAGTAATGTGGCTTAATATCAAGTTACACAACCAACACTTACCCAGGAATGAGGAAAAAGAAATATCTTTAAACTGTTGTTGACTTCAGGAAAATATCAACTGAATTAAACAGAAACATATAAATCAATGTGTCATTCCAAACCATAAGGAATTTATTTTATTTTCAAAATGTATTCAAAAATAAAAACAATGCTTTTCCCAATGCAAGACATTGTATAGTTGCATTTAAACACCGTTTTCCATTAACATTTGACTTTGGGTTAAACTGTATTTAATGGCTAAAATCATTTTTAAGTGGCTCATTTTAGCTACGCACTTCACTTTGTACAAATAAGCAACACTGTGCCAAAGTTCAGAGGGAATAAAAAAAACAAAAACAAAAAAAAACAAAGGCTTTTTTGTTTTTTTAGGGCAGAGGCGGGAGGGTGTTTAACACAAGAACGCTGCAGATCTATTGCAAACTTACTGGTTACAGAAATCAGTTTAACAAATAATACATTTGTCTTGTAATCACAGCAGACGGAGAGAATTGGACGATTGAACTGCCATCTGGGAAATGTCAAATTTTTCACATTGGAAGATAATAGTAAAAGTCTAATGAGTAAAAGCGTGAAAAAAAATTCAAATAATACAAAGC
Source organism: Jordanella pulchra (assembly GCA_034780135.1). NCBI lineage: Eukaryota > Metazoa > Chordata > Actinopteri > Cyprinodontiformes > Cyprinodontidae > Jordanella > Jordanella pulchra. The sequence continues at coordinate 27,903 of JAUZNJ010015917.1, forward strand.
AAAACATATAAAAGATGGATAAAAAAATAAAACTAATTACAAAAATAAAATAAAAATAGATACACAAATATAGACCACAAGCAATGAAAGTGAGCTACATCCCATCAGTGTTAAATGTATAACTGCAATACTTGGATTAAAGTGTAGAAATTATAAAAACAAAACAAACAAAAAAAAAAACATATGCAGAATTACATGTAGTTCAAAAAAATGTGGACCTCTAAAAGAAAAAAGTCATTTGGTGGTCTTTACAAAAGACAATAACAAACTTTTTTTAATAAGAGGAATTTAAATGTACGCTCATAAAACAAGGGCAATATGTACATAATATACAGTACAAATAAATACGGTCATTTAATTTGCAGAAATGTCACCATTTTAGTTTTTCTATTGTTGGATTAACAGCTCCAATTAAAAACAAAACAATTCTTTGTGAAACTAAACAGGCTTTCAGTAGATTGAATGCTTCATGCTTTGCTGCCTCTAAATAAAGGAAACCTTTTTAGGTTTTTTGTTCTGCGGGGCTCTCAGAGTATAACTTCCACGAACTGTTCATCACTCAAAGTGTCCAGGCAGTTAGCAGACCTTTGGCCAGGGAAGGAGGGTTTGGCTCGGCAGTGCAGATCAGGGTAATAACTGGGATCTACTAAAGTCCTTGTGTTTGGGGTGACGTCTGGGAGCCCAAAGGTGTAGCCGAGGGCCGGTTCAGTAGACCAGCCCATCCCAATGGGTGCAGCAGGAGGACAATGACGGACATCATCTAGGCTGTGGCGATGTGGTCTGGACTTCTTGATCGACAAACGAGAAGAAGGATGTTAGGATAACAAAATATAACCCAAAGGAATGGTCATAAAGGTGAGAAACCTTAAACTTAACCATTTTGTACCTTTTTGTTGTCAGGCAACATAGTATCTTGATCACCATGCGGTGGATGCCTTTGGTTTTCTGTGGAGCCAATATGATTTTACTGGTCAATTTTGACATAAAATGAAAGCAAATCCGAGTTTCAGGGTAAAAGCTGTTATATTTCCAAATTTTTGGATCTATAAAAATTTCTTCACTGCCTGGATACCTGCTGATGGAGTCTCAGCAGAACGTTTTGGAAAATCCACAGACACTCCTTCCAGAAGATCAGCCAACTGAAACATTTCATAGGAATCATCCACGGGAACCTCTTCTGGACCAGCAACACTGGCGTTCATCTCTAGAAAAAATTGATACATTTAAACCTACATGCAGAATTATTTAACAATGACTTATCTGTGTTTGTGTACATTTAAATAGCACATGAAGCGGTTTGGATAATTTTCCTCCCAACATAAAAGGATTTACTGTAACCATTTAAAAACTGCGTTCAGGTTTCATTGATGACATTTCAGTTTGACAAAAAAGCAAAAACAATGTGTAAATCCACATTGAAACATTTTAAGCATTTGTGGTTAGAAAGAAAGGATCCTCACCTCCTCCCTGTTGACCCTGCTGCTCATCTCTTTGTTCCTTACTGTCTGTGTCAGACTCCGAGGTGATGGAGCTGTAGTGGCTGGTAGCTGAGCTCAGACACTTCTCTCCCTGCTGTGGACCTTCTTCGCCCATAGAGGTCATCTCTGTACAGATGCTGTGCTGGCGAGCGTCTGCTTCAATACCCGAGCTGCCGGTGGAGCGTCGAGACAGACCAGGGCTGCTTTCACTGCCCGGTGGGTCCAGATCAAGGTCGTCACTGATGTAGGACTCTCTGTAACGCTTCTTCTCTGAAGATTAAGACAATTAGCACAGAAAGACTGTTACCGTAAACAAGTCAGAGAACACCCTGTGTTTTCAAGTTAAAACCCTTACATCTCCTGCACAAAGTAATAGAAGGAGCTTTTCTTGAGACTCGCTACATGTTCTACGTTTTCATAGGTTTTCTATGGGGGTCAGAGTGTATGTCGTACAAACTTCTTTTGAAAAAGCCAGTGAAGGATCTTCTGCTGTTCCCCCCGCATTTAATTTCTCATCAACCTAGAAAGTACAGACATGAAACCAGGACTGAGGAGTGGGATGTGCTGAGATCTGGCGAGGGTGTCAGTAACAAGGCTGTGCACTAAAGGCCAAAAAGTCAAAAGCAATTGAAAATATTAACCATCCAGTCATATTCCACACCGATAACCTGGACAAGGAAACTGAAGCAGAGCTACACAGAAGAGTCTTAATGGGAAAAAAACATATAAATATAAATCACAGATACTGGTGGCCGCCCCAAGGTTAAAGCGGACTCCGTCTGAATAATCCACCTCAGCAGACACAGATCTAGAACCCATTAAGTAGAAGCTTACAAGCATCAAGCCAAGACTGACTTAGACATTTTGCACAAGGAATACCAGCAGCCGGGGCTAGACAATATGGTCAAAATTTATACAACAATACATTTCTTAATTTCAGTCGATACGATATAATTGTGATATTGATGCAGAAAAAAAATAAAAGCTTTAGAAAGACGGCCAAGAATACCCACAACTTTAACATAAACATCAAAATCATTGCTCCTTTAATTTTAATATGTCCGTCTCTCCCATTGGCTTGTTGTTTCCTTTTACCATCAGACACGCACACATCTCTGTCTCTATCAAACACACATGTGAGCACACAAACACAGAGGAACTAGGACTCCATGCTTTGTTTGTGATCCATATTAAACACAATCTTCATGCTGAAGTGTACATGGAGCTGGAAGTAATATCAGAAATAAGCTTGAAAAGCTTAAATCAGATATCGCCTCACTTCAGGAAAGTCACAATTTGCACCTAGATGATCATATGTTCATCTAACCCACTATTATTCAAAATAAAAAAGGTGTAGCTTCTTTTGTTAGGAGAATGATACTCTTACTAAAGGCAGTATAAGTGACCCAGAAGGGTAATATCTAACCAGCATTGAAAATATAACAGGAGAATCACTAATGGTTGCAGTCTAAACATATACAACTCCAACGTTTGTCGTACTCTCTCTCTTTTTCTGACAACCAGCTGGATGAGCGCTCACACCGCGTCAGGTTCTACCAGAGATTTATCTACTGTTAAAGAGTGTTTTCCTCTCCAACATCATCTTCATTATCTGGACCCTCGGTGTGAGATATTTCTTAAAGCTAACAGCTAGAAGTAATAAAGTGTCCATTTGGAGGAGGAACTGTTACAAAGTCATTCACTGGATTGACTCCACTGGACAGAAACTGGATCAAAAGGCACATTTCCTTAACTAACTCATAACTAACTCTTAAACTCATTGTTTTAGATCTATGATGGATTTATAAAGCATGTTATTGACTTTGAAAATGTTTATATGAATGAATAGAGTATAGTTTTTGTAAATACACTGAATTTATCCGTTTTGTAAAGTGAACCTAAAAAGTTATAGAATCGGTACTTAAAAAACAAACAAACAAACAAACAAACACACACTGGACATATTCAGTGACACAGAAAAGAATTTAATCAGAACAAACTCCCACTCCTGGTTTTCCTCTTAAACTTTTCACAAACCTACCAGAGAAGCAAACAGTAGATAAAACAGTCTTTTAATACCATATAATTATTCATGGGTATTAAATTACATATCAACATACATTATCCCATCAGCTTTGTGTCTGTTGCTCCAATTCCTCTCATTCGGACGACATGTTATGCAGCATCTGTGTTTTTTGTCATTTTTATTTGTTCTTTTTCTCAGCGCTTCACGCTGCGTCTTTTCTTTTGTTTTTAGGTAAACCATCTTTCCTCAGAAGCGTTTAGGCTTACATAGAGCATCTTGAGGCTTTTTATTTCCCCCTCTGATGTTCCTGTATGATTTTAGGTTTGGTCATATTAAGGAAAATTCGTTGGTTGACGGACAGCCAGGAGTTAGAGAGGATGCCGACAGTCCGTCCAGGAACTATCCTACGCTGAATCCAGTTTAGAGTGTAGAGGTCATAATACTGAGGATTTTAGAAAAGATTTTTCTCCCTCCTCTCTTACCTTTGCTTTCTTCCACCTGCCGCAGGTGTTTGAGAGCCGGCTGCAGGCTGAGGTAGATCTGATGGCTGCTGCTCAGGTGCAAGAGGAGGTGTCGAGACCGGAACGACGAGCCGGTGTAGTAAACCAGCTTCCTGGCTGATGGCAAGCCATCTGGCTGGATCTCGAATTTCTTTCCCTGAATGAGGCAAGGTAATATAAATTGCTAATGGCCGTTAAATAATTACCAAGAGTTTTCATGACCTTAGGAGGGAATTTAAACGAGAAGTTGTACCAGGAAAGTTAGACGGCCGACATTCGACCAAGGGAAGTCGTACAGCAGCTGTCGTATGTTGTTCACCTCCTATGAAGACAAAACACACATTTCATTGACAGCTTGTTGGATGAGGGCTATAAGGAAGCTGATTCAATGGTTTTTTTTGGGTTTTTTTTTTTTTTAGAGTGAGTGATCAAGAAGTTATTGTCTTTGTGGGGCCATCTGGACTTGATAAAGACCAGGAGCTTCTGGAGATATCTCACGGTCTGTTGGCTTTAAAAATCCGTCAGGCCTGGTGTGCTAATCCCTCCCCCCCCCACCCCCAGCTGGCCCCTGACTGACAGATCAAACAACTGACAGGCACGGCAGGCAGTTATCTCTTAACGGACTGCTTAGTGGCTATCCCACACATTCCTCACACAGCTAGTCGGTGGGTTTATTAGGACGACGCATACAAAGGCAAATATCTTTGAGCCAACACAGAATCAGACTTTGTGTACATATATTCATCGATGTACAAACCGGGCATTAATAACACTCACTTGATAAACCTGCATTCCTCGCAGGGTGAGACCAAGCAGCGCCGTTCCTCTCTCCTCCTTTTTGTCCTGAAGAGAAGAATGATGAGATGTCAGACAGGCATCTGAGCGGCTCGGATAAGATAACCGCTTCGCAGCTGAACCTCCTCCTCGGGTCACGGAGAGAAGGGGAGCTGAAGCTGACAACACAATTCAAAATGTAGTACATTACACAACTAACGGGCCAGGATTCAGAAAATGACTCAGTAGATAAGTCGCTCTGAATACGGAGGACTGCAAATTTGGAACAGATAAGAGGCGACGTCACTGCACGGTTTCTTTAACTCTTCAGTCGGACTGGATTTTTTTGACATTTTCCACCTCAGACTTATCTCTAGCTTTCTCTTCAGTTCTTAAAAACATTTTAGAGAAATAGCAAACACTAGAAGACATCATACAAATATATAAAAGTTAATATAAAGCCCTTTATTTTTTTCCATTTATTCGTATTTTTATTTGTACAATGATCAACTCAAATTAAACACTGTATAATAAACCTCAGCTGAAAGATTAATCCAGTTCCCCAATCATACAAAGAGTTTTAAATAAAACCTTTAAACATCATAAAGTTTCCTGACCTTTAGCAGCCTGTAAAAAATGACCGGCACATCCTCCAGTTGGCACGAGTCTCTGATGAAGCAGAAGATGGCATCACGAGTGGACACCCCCCACAGCTCCTGGTGAACCTTGGGCCCGTGGCACAGAAGGTACTTGAGCCCACGCTTGGCTATAATCTGCAAATGATAGACGATAGAAAACGTGTGAAGTAGCTGACGTAAAGTGCCTGGAAAAAGTATTCACACCCCCCCAAAACTTCTTCAATTTGAAGAAACAACCTGAATGCAAATCTGCCAAACTGTGCTGGTGTCCCTTTAAAAGTCTTCCTCCACTTTTTGTGTAAGTCTATCACATAAAATCTAAAAAAAAAATCATTAAACATTGTAGCTAAATCATAAAAACAAGCTTAAAAACATTCCAGGGTTTTATCAAAACTGTTAAAATCACAACTAAGGTTTACATTTTTATATTCTAAACTACAAGTTCTCTGGGGCTCCAGGCGTTTCTAGCATATAGTACAACCTACCCATGGAGGGAAGTAGTTCTTGGGTTCAAAATAAGCAGCGACCTCCGCACCCTCCCTCTGCATCGGGCAGTCGCCGAGGTCAGCCTGCAGAGCGTAACCTGCCAGCTGGAAGTACACCTCCTCCTGCTGACGACATTCAGAGCGCAGCACTCGCTCCCGCAGGTCAGAGTAGTACAGATGCCGCGCCTTTCTCTCACTGGTACCGGAAAAACAAAAGCAGCCGCTCCAAAAATTCAGATATCACAATGAAAATACTTCATGGAAAATAAAGGACACCTTCCTGTTTAATAGTTGAATATAGATTGATGTAAAACTTACCTGAATAGTCTTCCATTTTCAACATAGTACTGCACTTTAAGGCAGAGAAGCAAAGGAAAGGGTCTCTTTAATGAACCCTGTGGAAAAAAAAAAGAAACTGATTATTATAGGCTCCCATCAGTTCGTTTACATGTTAATTGGAAAAATAAAAGCATTTCTAATGCATTAGAAAATGTCCCCCCACCATTTTTTTAGTTTCAACTATGCATTTTACTAAACTGTATTTAAAGGACAACAATAACTAATATATAAATGGAAAATAACCTAAAAGGTCTTTGCATATTTAAATAAAATCCCCCAAAAGACCTTATATGTGTTCATATCTGATTCTGAGGTTAGAGGGTGAACCTTAAGCTGATTAACAGGCTTCTGCTGAACGGCAATCATCAGAATCAGCTGTGCTGAAGCAGGGAAACCTCTAAAACCTGCAGAACGGTGGCTCAGGAGGGACCTTGAGCACGCCTTACAGCATTGCCCAGTTTTTAGTTCCATCCAACCTCTTAACTCCGACCACTGTCCCCGTCTCTGCTAATGAAAAGCTTTCTTCCAGCATGATGCTGCCTCCACCGTGTCTCACGATACAAACTGCAAACAGGATGTTTCTTGCTGCTGGAAAGCATTTTTTTTTTTTTTTTGCTGCTCTTAAATTAAAAAGGAAGGATTTTTGGTGCGTTTAACTGACAGCTTTCCTTTCAAACGAATCCTTTAGTTCCTGCCTGTCCTGTCAGTCTCAGCCCAGAGTGATAACTTACCTTTCCTGAATCCTGCCTCCACTCCTTAGAAAAGTACCTGATCAGTTTTTCTTCCATGTCTAAAAATATGTGTTCGTTATCTAGGATAAAGATGGAGAAAAAAAAAAACAAATCAGAAGAATGTAGAAAGAGATAAAGAAAACAATAATGAAACTGACCAGACGATTGGGAGTCATTAGGGTGATAGAAGATGAGATCTGGATTAAACATGGCTGTGATTTACGATCCAGGCTCTGTGACTCATGGCTTGGACCATATTATTTTCTGTTTTTGTGCAACTGTGTGCTGCCAAAACACGCTCATCAAGTTATTTCACAAGTTACTCATTTAATCTCCCATCTCATTTCCACCCTGACTCACTCCAACTCCCTCATCGAGGCCTTTTGAGTAACAGCTGAATAAGGGCGGCCTGTGTCATGACAAGTCTCCCCCACCCCATCCACCGCCCCCCTTTCCCATCATCAACCCATCCTCCTCAGTGAAGCAGAGGAATGCAAGTGTGCATTCCAGGATTAATGAAGTTAATATTGCAGGAATCCAGGCCCGGGTGATCGCTGAACCAACACCACAAAAACAAAAGACTGTTTGTTAAAGTGGTGAGCCACACAAGATTACCGAGGCATTTCCACACGTTTGTAAAACAGGAACGCTGGAAACAGAAAGTTCGGGACTTTGGTCGGCGGCAAAACCGGATTACACTGTAGATTACGCAAACTTGGGGCAGAAAGGTATTTGTTTGATCGCGACGGTTTAATTGTGAAAAGGTCGTTTTCTGACGTTACATAAACAACTGCTGCTGCAGAGAATCACTGTCGTACAGTGTAAGCAGGACGATAATCATCATATTCTATCAGGCTTCTGTTATGTGTATACTATTACAGGGAGTTAAGTGTTAACTAGAAAACTTACCTCTCAGCACAGTGAGGCCAAAGTAGTCGAGCTCTTTAATTCCAAGAATCTCTGCGACACTGTTTAAAACATCCTGTCCTGTAGACTTTAACTAAAAAGGTGGTGAAAAAGAAAAAGAGAGGATTTCTTATTAACTACACATTTAACATGTTAACATTAAATGCCATCGTACTATCCCCTCAGATTACAGCCTTTTCAAGAGTTTTCTGTGGCCGTCCCTTTTCTTTGCCCCATCCCCCACCTGTTGCTTACACTGTTATTTTTCATTCCTGTAAAGCCACGTGTTGCTTTAAAAGTAATATTACTACAATATTTTCAAAAACCTTTCAACTTTTACAGACTTTCTATGTTTTCTAGTTCTTGCGACATTGTTCGGCACCCAATGTAATCTTTTAAAATAATCTTTAGGTTCGACAAATCGGAGAACAAAACAAGACTAATTCAGTGGAGCAGTAGTTCTTTTCACTGCCTTTGTTGCATCTGGACAAACTTCAATCAGCTCAACAACATCTGTTAGCCTTGTCCAATCCTGCACTGAACTGTAGTACACTTTGTCTTCTGAGCATCCTGTGTTTGGGCCAACAGCATGGTGGGTGTGGCTGCTTTACAGTGACATGTCAGACTTGATCCAGAACAGGAGGAAAGAGAAATAGCCACGTTCAACTCATTCTATTGACATATTCGAAAAATAAATTAATCCAATTTAGCTCCTCTATGAACAAATGGTCCATTACACTGCCATTAACAGCTGTTTTTCTTTTTGTTTGCTTTTTACTATTAATGTATAAAGATCAAAGCTGTAAAAAAGGCTGACTCCCTACACACCAATTATGTGAGTTTATTAAGGTTTATTTATAGAGCTCCCCTCAGATAAAAACTCAATACTATAAAAAATGTAAATAAAAAAAAAAATATAGACACGCATTTCAAATGGTAGTTTGAAAAGGGACAAGGTTAAAATTGAAAAAAAATAAATAAATTAGAATGCTCAGAAATGAATTAAATATCATTAACCAAGTATGTTCTGCTTTTTTATAATTACTTAAGGCATAAAAACAAGAGGGAGGGCAATTATACAGCTGAGCTGTAACAGTCGGGAACAGGCATCATCCTCAGGTGTTAAATGATGTCCCTTGAACCGTCTCTAGATACTCATTTGAGGCTTACAGTTGCCTCTTAGTTTAGGTTTAACTACTTGGTAATAAGAAGAACCTGAGAATGCAGATTCCTGAAGGTCAAAGTCAGGTGGAAAACATCAAAACTGCAGAGATGGAGTCTTATCAGTTGTTCCAGTGAAAAGTTTTGGACCAACTAATGTCATAAACAAGCATTTACTGAAATTAGGGGATATTTATTCCCTATGTTTGCTTAAATGTTTACAGCAAGCTCAGAATATAAATATTTAGATTTACAATATTTACTATATTTCAGCAGTAGTTGAATACATCCGTGCTATTCTGCTAAAAGCCATAAGCTACTATTAAACTTTTATTTAAATCTAAATGTATATTTTGATATCTTAATGTGAAACAGAAGTTTTTTTTTTTTACCCATTGTTATTTTAGCAGCCCATGCCTCCCGCTGTATGATTACGGTCTAGATTCTCATTAAACACCTACCCCAACAGTGACATCCAGCTGGCTTTTGTTGGGAAGGAGAACACAAACCGTTCTCTCATTCTTGGAGGGAGACGACATGTTGACATAAAAACGATTCGTGACAAGTGTCAGCAAGAAGTTGTTTTTTTTTCACAGTTTTTCCTGCTTCTTTCGCTTTTGTTTTTTTTATGTGTTCAAGTGTAGTTCATCCATTTTGCATCTAGAAAACAAAAAACAACAAACAACATGAAACATAAAGAAGCAAAAGGATATCAGAGACATTATGCACAGCAGCAATAGTGATGTTACTAAAAGCAGCAGAGTTGAGGAAATTAGGAACTCAAGTTTGAGCTAATGCACCAATTGTTCAACACATCATGCCCCGTGTTCATGATGAAGTAGTATGTGCTTTAATAATCTAACAAAAACGTGGGGCTAAATAAATAGTTATAAGATTTGCATGTTTTATTTCCCATATGGAAGAAATCACAGAATGCATGCAGGACATGCATTCAAAGGGGCCCATTTTGTTGGATTAAAATTACCTTTAAAAAAAAAAAAAGACTTTTAAATAAAGATGGCATTTCTATATTGCAAACCTTTCATTCTCTTGGCCTGATGTGACATTCTAATACTAACGGTGTTTTCATTAGCTGCAAACTAAAAACCATTATAATAAAAAGATATAAAGCCTTAAAAACATTAATCTCTGTATAATTATTCTTTATATTGTGTTTCAGTTATAAACAAACACTTTTAAGGGTAGGAAAAAGAAATCCAGAAATAAAATTCTTCAAAACGAACTCTGAACAAATGAAAAAGCTGTCAATATTTCAAAAAGTACAATAATAATTTATTACTAAAACAAAAGATATGCAGAGTGTTTCCAAACAGAAACGAATACTTGTGAAAATCTTAAAATAAATCCCCAAAACCAAGCAGTTCTGGTTCCAAACAATCCCCATCTCAGATGTGTAACAATCCAGAAAACCTCCATTGTTTTAACTAGTTAAATGGAAATAAATCCATAACAAATTGGAATTCAACACGGGATTCAACAAACCTAAGAAGTTAGGTTTAAAGAAAAGCCCAATAATAGACACATTCCAACATTCGTCTAAAAGAAATATAAAAAACTAAATTCCTTGCACATATGTCATTGTACCTTTATAATGCTCTTTAGTCCCTACATATTGGAACAACTGTATTTGTTGTGCTCAACATAAAATCAGAAGTGGTAAAGGCAGAGGTGTGTTATGTGAACAACCAGTGTTTCTGTATCTTGCCTCATTATACGACGCAAATCCCCAGCTGGTAAGTCTAAGAATCATTTAATCAGGTTAATTATTGCTTCGCTTCGACTCTGATCCTCTTAAACCCAACTCTGACCAAAATAAATAAATAAATAAAATTCCATAAAAACACAACAGGGATCCAGAAAAAACACTTCCCAACCCGGAGGCTGCATGTTGTGCTACTGATTATATGTTTTTTCTTTAAAAATTTACAAATAATGAAACACAGAGCTTCCCAGGTATAATGATGTTTTTATTTATCAACCCGTATGTTTGACACTTTATGTAAAGATACAAGACAAGATTAGCTACGAGGGAGAAAAGGAAACATTAAAAAGAGGTGTTAACCAGTGTGCAAAACAAGTTGTGTGGACTTCCAGAGCAAGTTCTCTTGGCTTACAGGGTCCAACTGAATATGATTTATGAACAAGTTTAAACATGGCCTGGCTGATGACTGGGTGTCAGCAAACAGACATTTAAAAGAAACCTGAAATTCCAGTAGCATTAACCCTAAAAACACAGACTCAAGACTTTACATTTACACTGAAAAAAAAAAAATCTGTAAATGCTACAACACTTAATCCATCTCCAGACAACAACAAAAAAAAAAGCAGCAAAATAATTTTTGTTTGTTTATATGAAATCAATGCAGATTAGATATAATGAATTTGCTCTTTGAGCCAAATGCAAGTTAAACTTCCTCAGTATGAACCAAGTGTTAGAAATAAGGATTTTGAGATGCAAAAATAGCCACGTCTCTGAACTGCACACAGGCTGCATATTTTGTTGTTCTTGTTTGCTTTTTTTTTTTTTTTAACTCATTGGTAGCAGATCTCTAAAAAAAAAAAAAAAAAAAAAAAAAACACGCCAAACAGCATTAAAAGGTCTCTGAGAACAGTTGTAATCCTTGCCCTCTCTGCATGCAGTAACACAATGAAACAAGTCCAAACATCTCCTTTGTAGCTGACAAGGGTCAGACCTTGCATCACATGAGAGCTGCCATCTGTATGCTTTAATTCCCCTCCAAGACTGTTATAATCCTGACCTCTGAGCACACTGCTGGCCAGGGGAAAAACAACATCACCTGCCCGCGCTCAGAGACCCCTATCGGGTCTGATGAATCCCCCCATTACAGAAAGATAAAGGAGGAATTTACATAAACGGGGGAACACCATGTACACTCATCCCACGTTAAAACAATAGAGAAAGCCTGATTTCCAGTTTAAGAGGAGTGGGTTGGCATCTGAGCTGACAGGCATACAACTACACACTTTGCGTTAAATAATAATTAAAACAAATAAATCATTTTAGGCGGCATGAGGCTAATTTCATTCCCGAAAGTTATTTAATCGTACTACTGGTGGAGCAACAAAACATTAATAGGAGAAAATAGTTTCCTTTTTAAAAGTAGTGCAACAAGTAGAGAACTGCTTATTTAAACAGATGATCAGTGATTACTTACCGTTAGAGGTGAACGAAGCCTGCTTTTCCTATTAGCAGATTTCTTTTTAGCAAATTTTAAAGAAAAAACAACACAAAAACTTTAACCAAAGTTATGATAACAGACCAAACGCCTTGTCTACAGCTTAGTACCCCACCTTGCATGTGTGCCTGTTTAACCAGCCTGAAGCCCAAGCGTTTGGGCGATACCACCTGTACTGGTTATAGGGGGGAAAATGATTCTTTATGATAATATGGTTTGGTAATTATTACGCTTTTTAGTCACATCTAGGTTTAACTTTGTTTTACACAAGCTAAAATAAAAAGAAAATAAATATGCAGAATATCAAGGACACGGTTCGATACTATATGTATGAAAAAATAAAAAGTTGAATTCCCCACTTTGTTTAGGACTGTGAGCTGTGCTAATTAGAGGACCCGTTTTAACAGCGGTAATAGTAGGACTGAGTCATGTGTGAGGCCTTAAAAAAGATTAAACCTTTAATTGATGCAGTATGCAAAACTAACTACACTTTTATAATTACGAACATGATCATTAAAACAAACAAAAAAAAGTTCAGTATGAGGCTTAAAAGATCAGGATTCTGTCAATGCTGTCACCTGTAGGATCATTTCCGTCACTGCACAAACAATAAGATCAAATATCAGCTACATCAAGTCTGTTGATTAACAGCTAAACAAATAGAAAATAGTTGTAGAGTGTTAACCCAAGGAAGGGAGGATTTTTTTCTTGAATCTTTTAACAAGAAATGTAAAAGTGCAAAAACTGCTTGTAGTCAAAGCCTTCATTTGTATACAAGAGAAACTGTAACTTAAGCAACAAATGGCTCTCAGAAGTTAGAAGATTCAATCTGCTTTATTTAATGTAAAATATGTAATTTCTAAGAGGGGCTCTAATGTTCATTAATTCAATTTAAAAAAAATACTTTTATTAATCCAAAAGGGAAATGAAATCACAGATAAACTGGTAAATCTAAACAGAAATAGGGTTATGAAGACCAAGGGAAAAGCCAGACAGATCAGTGATAGTTTTAGCAGAGGTTTAAGGCAGGGTTAGTTTATAAAACAAATAATGGTTCTAACATTTCATAGAGAGCTGTTAACCCACCCCATTGGAATAATAATGTGAGAGCTGTAGACCTGTTGAAACATAGCAGCGCACCTAGAGTTCCGCATGCAGCCATGAGGACAATGCTAAAAGTAGAAAATAGTAAAAGTATTAGTTGAGCTCTTCACCAATCCTGTCTTTATGGAGCAGAAAACTAGGAATGATAAGTTGAAAAAAATAAACAAGAATGGCTATTTGCATTTTGGAACAAGTTATATTGGGTAAACATCAATAACACAAATCAAAGTTCTGACCAATGCGTCTGTGGGGCACAAAACTAAAAGTATCAAACACACAAAACTCCTATATACACTTAAAAGTTATGCAGTAATTAATGTTGGTTAATTACAGCCTCCCAAGAAATACAGTGAAGTTTGCAGCAGTAACATAAATACTGTGAAATATTTCAAAGGGTATTAATAGTTTGGCAAATTAAAGTGAATCCTGAAGCAGTTATCAAACAGGTCATATTTAGTTAAAGCAAAGCATTAAAACACTTCATCTCATGGATTCATAAAATTAAAGAGTCTGCACATTTTAGATAAAATTGCATTAGCACTGCAACAATTTTTCTAAAGTATTTTTGCATTAATTCACCAAACTCTTTGAGGCACCTTTTTTCAAAAAGTATAAAAAAAGACAAGTAGACAATCTACTTTACAGAATACATTTTAATAGATTACAGCGATATATATATATATATATATATATATATATATATATATATATATAGAGACAAACATGTATAAACAGCGGCCCAGGAAATGATTAACAAATCAATATGTGCTTTTTCCTGAACGAGTGCTGCTTAGAATTCGTGTAATGAAAAGCCGCCATGATGAAGGCAAAGCTTTAGTCTCCCAACACCAGGCTGGGTAACGTGTGCAGACTGTTCCACAGCATCAAGTATGGAGAATAAAAGCCAAAGCTGCAAAAATCTGAGCAACAATCCTACTTCAACCAATGTCTGTAAAAGTGATGGGGAAAATGTCGATAGAAAACTTCCTTTTTTTTTTGCTTACAAATGACTCTTTTAGTAAAAAAGCTTGTAAAATGTACTTGAGGTGCAAAAAATGCAATGTTTCTTAAAATCGGTGGAAAACATTTGCAATGTTTTGTACAATATGTGCAGAATTGACTTGGGACAACTCACCGAAAAAAAACAAAATAAAAACAACAAAAAAAACCAAATATTTTATTTAATAGCAGCTACACTTCCAGTTCAACCTTTAAAACTTCTCACTTGGAGTAAAATAGTTAAAATTAAAAATAAAGACATAGCTCATAAATACGATTAAAGCACAACAAAAAAGGGAGAAATCATTCTTTAAAACAGAAAAAAAGATGTTAAAAAAATTATGGTAGAAAAATAAAAATGGTAAAATCCACATCTACTGATTCCAGTATAAACATTAAAAAAACATGATTCTTCCTGAAATTTGTTTAAAAGAAATGAAGTGTATTTTAATAGGAGAATCTTAATTCCACTACCATAAAAAAAGCAGAAAGAAAATCTAGAGTTGCAGTGAGGTATCAGCACCACATTCCTTTTTGTCCAGCTAAGTGTTTTATTCAGATGCAGTTCTACTGAAAGTATTTGAGACCAGCAACAAGGAAGAACTTCTCCAGAAAGATCTCCGAATCCAAGACGGCGATGTGAGCCGCCCGGCCGATCAGGGAGTTGGCTGTGTTGGGCAGAGCATGAATGACATCATACCTGACCAAATTACAGTCTTTGTTCTGAAGCACTGGCAGTAGCAGGTTTTCAATCATCTCAGCATAGACAGACCCTGGTATTTACAAGAGAGAAACAGAATAGGTATTAGGGACTTTCCTAACAGAGAAAATGGCAGAACAGCCCCCCCCCCAAAAAAACAACAAATCTTTCACCCATCACTTTATCCGTAGTTCAGAATCAGCTTTATTAGCTGATGGTGTCTGTATGCTCACAGCATTTACATCAGGCATGTCCAAAGTCGGTCCTGGAGGGCCGCAGTCCTGCAGCTTTTAGAGGTTTCCCTGCTTCAGCACAGCTGAT
>JAUZNJ010015918.1:0-17497 GCA_034780135.1 Jordanella pulchra
CTAGTCGAAGTAGGACGCCGCCGCAGCCTGCACTCTGCTGAGATTCACAACCCGGATCCCCACTGGTACTCCCTTCCCGGACCTATCTGAACCGCTCCAGGTACCATCCGAATCTGAACCGTCATATCCCTCATCAGTCTCCCTGGCTAACCGAACCATCTGTTACAGAGGCTCTGAAAATCCTTTGGACCCGAACCGGAACCAGAACCAGAACCAGAACCCGAATACCTGTTCAGTCTCCTATCTGTGTTTATTTCCAATAAACAAACTTAACTTTTTCCCAGTCTCCGCGTGGTGTTCTGCATGTGGATTAGAGCACTTAAACCCACCATGACAGCACCATTCTCTGGTCATTCATTTATTCATTAAGTAAGGCCATTTAAAAATAATTGCTTTCATTTCCTAATAAATCAAAGACTGGCAAAATTTCGGACACACTTGTTTGCAGATAGACTGTATAGATTGTATCTTAAGGGTGCTATCATAAAGTTACACAGATTTATACATTTTTACATTAACTTGTTTAATCCTGCTAAATTTGGCCTAAAATTTCATAGTGCTGACCTGTTTGTGTTTAGAAGTGGTTTTCATATAGACCTCATGCAGTCATGTGACCGCTGTCTGTTTACACGGCATAAAAAACATTGTGTGCATAATGATACAGGAGTGGAAAATATGCCAACCCAACATAGTCTAAATATGTTGAAGATTTAGATGGGTAGTTAAAACATGGCTACATTGCCAAAAGTTCTCTTGTTGTAGTGCAGGATCCCTTTTTGCTAATTCAAGCCTGCCATCCATCGGACATCCCAGACTTCCCCTATTATGATGTGTACAATTATTTGGTGAATGTCAAGTTTAGATGCAATTAAAATATAAGCAAAGCTTGGCGGCAAGCCAGGTTTATAATATACTAGGGGGAAATGCTGCATGCTTTTTAAAAGATGAAACTCAGCCTAACTTTTATCATTTTTTTGAAAATATGTTAGGAATTGGTTTTTGAATCAAAATTTACAAACATGTGAAGTATGTCGGCTTTTTGGGCTATTTTTGTTAGAAAATTTTACTTCCATATATAAATTGAGGGTACTGGAAAGTGACGTAACATCATGGAGTCCGTTTAGCAGTAAACAATGGATTCCAATGGTAATTTAGACAATAAATATTATAATAATGAGCCTGTTGCACGATCAAGAGAGCAAAGAGAGAACGGGCTGAGAATTGATTTATTGCTGTACTGGAAAAATAGCATCATTTCTGAGAGTCGTAGTAGTGTCACAGCTTGTCCTCAGAGGCATTTTCAATGCCATAGTTTAGTCCAGCAGCATCCTGATAATTTTCTGAACCAAAGGCATTCTTCTGAGAGACTTTGCGCAGTGATCTGCTTTTGCAGCTTGAAAATAGATCACAGTGCAAAATCTGAGGTGGTAAGCAGTGAGAAACACAGAAGCTGCGCCACTGCAGAGAATAGATGTGGTTTTCTTCCCTTTATTTAAAGTGAAGGCATTTATGATCCCAATCAAAGTTACCAATCAGCCATCCACTAGTAAGTGTGTGTGGGATCTCCTGTTTACTGAGCCGACTGCTCCTGTAAGATGTACAGCAGGACCTGAACAGCTGTGGTATCTCAGTCCCTTTGAGGGAACAAGTTTCATTCATTTCAGTATCATTTAACACTTTTTTTTGCAGCCCCCACTATGTTTATGATCCAGAAACAGAATCTTAAACTTTGACTGAACTCAATTATGCGTCCGCTCTACCCAATAACAATCTTCTTATTACACAAAGCTGAAGCAGTGGTGATATTCGACTCTCCGAATGTCATGTCTTATGATGTGATTTGTTAAAGAAAAAACAAATCACCTCATTAAATCACATTGGTAAATTAACTTCTCCATGACGACCAAAACACTTTAATATTTTAAATACACTTTTCAAAAATGATCCATTAAACAACACTTTGTTTGCATTTTGTCAAAAATTAACCTTCAATGGGAACTTTAAAATTCAGGACATGATTTACACTAGATCACCAGTGTACTAAAATATAAATTGGAAACAACATAATTCAGTTCTTCTGACTTAGATAGTCGGTGTCTGTTTCAGCATTAATGATGTACTGTACAGTGCTTGATATTGTCACAATCTTTGATATAATCTACTACAATAAATACTAAAACTGTTGCAGATTCGACTATCATGATAATGACATTTATCTATTGGCTTATTTAAAAATTTGATTTAATTATTAATGTCTTACCAGCCATTCAACAACACTTACAGTGCAGTATTAGGTACTATCCCATAGGGCTCTTCAGAAGGAGCAGCATACCTGGGATTCTCCTGGAAGGGATTATGTTTAATTATTTTTGAGAAAGGGAGAGCGAGGGGGGAAAAGAGTGGGGAGAGAATGTGTGCAGAGAAGCATCTGATAAGCCACCGAGGCTTGTCCCCATGATGGCAGGGAGATGGTTCTGTTCATCAGCTTGTGTGAACAACAGAAACTGGAGATTAAGAGCTCCCCCTTCAGTCCACATTCTGCCTGTTTCACTTCACTCGGCTGCTGGTCGAGAACAGCTGCTGGGAGACACTTGCTCTGCATCTTTCACCTGTCACATTAACTCCAGGGGGATTTTTCATGGCCTGCAGCTTCACAGCAATTCCAGCAGCCTATTTATGATGACTCGCAATCTCACTACAGGTGAGAGCTTCTGAAGTGTGTGCATTGTAGAAGGAGGGTAATGTAAAAGGGAATTTCAGTTCAAGTCTTTCTGGTGTTTTTACTCATTGTTTTTTTTAATAAGCTAAAGTTTTGTGTATGGAAGACATTGAATGTGTTTTGTTGAGGAGTCAGAAACTTGCGGCTCTACTGCCGAGAGTCAGCGCTTGTGTCTGACAAGGTTTAGCCAGAGCCTTTTGTTTTTCCTGAAAAAGACTGAAATGCCGTGGGTTGAACCGTGGATCTTGGCTACAGTATTTGAGGCATCAATAGAAGGACCACATGGTTCTGATTATGATTTAAGCCTCTACATATTTCTGTGGAAATATCTAGAGCAGCATGCCAGCCTGTTCTTAGGTTACTTACAATTCACATGGAAGTAGCCTTGCTTCATTAATGAACACATTTCTAGTTTTATGAAACCCTTATTTTAGTGCTACTGTGTTAATCTGTTGGTCAAACCATGTTTTTACACATTAGATCCTTTTTTTTCTTATCTTTGCATGAGTTAAGGAAGTGAAAGATGTCCTATTGAAAAACAGTGCATAGAGAAATGCCACTCATTCCTTCTCTTCTTTATCTGGATCCAAAGAGAAACTCTGCCTCCGCTGCACAAAACGCATGTTTGAGGAGTTAAGGTTAGGGATGAAGCATGCTTTCAGTTGTTTAAGTAACAGAGAGCATGCTTCAGCGTTTTGTGTAGAGTTGAAATGCAATGAGATTTAAAGTTCTTTTCAAAATGATTGCTAAATAAATTATTCTCTAAGTGCCATCTACAATGCATCGTAAAACATTAATGCCTGGCAGGTACATGAAGCATGAAGCGTGTTACACCAGGAGCGTGTCTTGCCCTGTGTAACAGAGTCCTTGATGACTTTAATGGAAGCTACCACGCTGTAAATAAATAGGCCTACTGTGCTGCAGTGCTTGGGGATGCTGCAAATTCCATGACAAATAGTTCAGAAATAATGCGTCTAAAACAAAAGCCTTAAAAGAATCCAGATTCCTAATGAATGGAAGGGAGGGAGGAATGCTGGTGCAGTGCTTTGTGTGCACAGTTTGGCATGGGTTGTTATACGAGTTGCTCTTGCCTTTGAATGAAATTTCTGCGTGTATTGTGTGATTTTTATAAATGTGAAAATGTCATAAAGGCAAGTGTGGATGTGATATCAATGCTGTGTGTGTTTGTATGTGTATGTTTTTTGCAATGTTGCAGTAATCGGTCTGAACTTTGCTGAAATGTCAGCTCATAAGTCTTCCCACCCTGTTCAGTTGAATTTCCTTCCCTCTGCCGCATAGTGATGCAGAGAAACCACTTTGTTTGTGTCCTGCTGTGTTTTTATTGGACTGAAACTGAGCATCTGTCCTACAGTTAATTTTGTTTTGTAATGATACATGACATGTATATCTCTCTCGGTGGAGCTTGTGATGAAATGCCTTATTCAATAGGGGAAAAACTAAAAAAAAAAGAAAAAAAGAGCAGACTTAAACTAACCTCAATGCACGAGAATAGAAGGATAATTACTGAGAAAGATAAAGGAGGAATTCAAAGAACACAAGTCAGATAGAAGAAACCTTTCTCATTAACTTGCCGCATTATATCATTATTTCATCTGCTCCATGCTGTTAAACATTATAAAGTCATGTTGTGAAAATGTGTTCAGCATCTGGTTTTACAGAGCAGGTTTGTTTTTGTAATTTCTTTACTGTATCCAAATGATCCTAGAAGAGTTACTCATAATCCGCCTTTATATTTAGATGTCTGCTACAGTTTTAGAGCCAGCTAGAGGTAATTTATGATAAGCACAGATTAATCAGTAAACTTATCCTGAATAGCTGTTGACTTCACCTTTATGCTTGTTGTTAAAGTCCAAGTAGCTGAGGGAAAATTAGACTTCAGCCTGTTTAATTGGGGGATTATTAGTTTAGTTTACAAGATTGTATTTTACTTCGTTTGAGCACTGCAATAATTGTGGGATAGTTAGGGATTGCACTAATCATGTTTCTCCATAATACTTTAATCTGCAGCATTACTGTTGCAACAATTTGGTTTTATGCTCTAGTTAAAGCAATGAATAGCCCCATCTTGTTGGAATCAATAAAGCCCAGTGAGCTGGATGAGGGAGATTGCTGAGCCCCTAACTTTCTTTAAAAGAATATTTGCTGCAGTGCCACTCTAGATGATGTTTTTTTCTGTCTAGAGAGAAAATTTGGGTTTATTTCTTTTCACCGAACAAACACAAATAAGAAATCCCAAATGTTCATCCAGAGGCACAGTGTTGTGTTTTTAAAAGTACTAATCTGCTTCTTTAACTTGATGTTGTTTTTTGTTTCTTTGTTTTACTGCAGCCACAATCTGAGGAGCACATCATTTCTGCATCCTGTGACTCGACAAATTTCACCTGATAACATAGAATATACCCTACAAGACAGGTGAGCTGGTCTTTAGTCTTAATTCCTGAATGTGCAAAAAAAAAAAAAATCAAAAACAGAACAAAGAGACATGACTTGTTCTCCCTTTTTTCTCTCAATTAAGCTTATCATGAAGACCATTAGAGCCATGTAGGCACTTAGAAGCCAGCTATCAGTAACTGTCTCATACTAAGGAAAAGGGAAAAGAATTGGCACTTTAAATTCATTAATCAAGCTGTATTCATTCTCCGCTGTAATGATATTTATTACTGTAATAATGTGACCACAGATTTGGATTCTGTCAGCTCATTAGTTTTGTTCTTCACATTATTGCCTCATTAGTTGTTATCATGATGACACTCCAGTGAAACTGAAACCAACAAGTTCATGTGGTCTTTCTTGTATTTAAAGTAATGAATACAACTGATCAGTTTGCCTTGTTATGAAGCAGCTCTTGGTGGATGGACCTAACCTACAAGCTGCTTTTCTTGTTATCCAACCTCTTTTTAGAGATGTACACCAACATTTTATATATATCCATGGAGGACAAAAGCATCTGTGTTTGACTATTTTTATTATACAAATTAAATCTAACTGGCTATGTAAATACTGAATAAATGTTAAAGAAACCCTTAAAAATGTTGATAAAAACGCTTGTTTTCAATCATCTCCACATGTAGTGCTGCAGCATGACAGGTGGGGGTATTGTTGTTTTATGTTGTTCCATAAATCTCAAAGCCATCAAAGGTGCATGTCAGACTTGGATAATATCAGACAGCAGGTGTGTGATTGTATTTAGGGTGGTTGGTTTCATTATATAGTGCATTGCAAACATTCTACTCCTGCCAGAGAAGATAACTATGAGTCCTTTGAAATTGAATCCAAAACTGATTGATGGGCTGCAATATTTCTTCCCTTTCAATGTTCCCTCTAATTTCTTATAGACACAGGCTCCCTGAATACACTAAGAACCCCTGTGAGCGACATCAGATCTGAGTGCTGCGGCCATAGACCAATATTACCCTTGTTATAAACGCTGGATCGTAGCAAGTTACATGGCTTATTAAAAGAATCAGATTACAGCAGAAATTTCCATAAGTTTACTTTTCATATAAGCTGACTTGAAATAACATGTCATGAAAAAACATAAGTCCTGTCATTTCTGAGATGTGTAGTATGTTATGTGAGAGTCCTGCTTCGGCCAAGGTGAGGGCCCTGCTCTGGAAGTGAGACTTTACACCTTTCAGACATAATGTTTTCCACAAAAAAGTAATAAACAAAAGGGCAGCCTAATACATCTAATGTGTTTCTACAGGTTGTCTTCATTGCTTATAAACAGGAAAAATATAATATTTTGGCTAATGTAAATATTAGGATGTATAGAATTACATTTATGTAATATAAAGGTACAATTACAATTAGTTGTCAGTCCTAATAAATATAACAATTAAATTGAAAGAATAACTAAAAACAACTAAATATTTTGACTCACTAACCCAAGATAAACCATTTTTTCAGGTAAGATAGTCAATAATTATTTTTCATGACACAAACTACTTTTAGTGCTGCAACTTTCTCAAACAATTTTACATGATGAATGAATACACTTAAGAAATCGGATAAAGTTGCCTTTTTGAGCTTTGCTACTGGAATAAATACCTCTGGTGACCAGAGGGCATTAGATGGGTTGATGCTGACAATTATTTCTCAGACATATTTAGGTCAATAGAAAGGCACTCAGAGTGAAAAGTAAACTCATTGTTACATAAAACTACCAACTAAGGTTTTAATCTGTGTTTCATAATAGTATTATGTTCAACCTCAACATAAAACTTGGAATGCTATTTGCAATTGTAGTGAATGTATGTGATTAGTTTTGCAAGAATGCAATAAATGTAACTTGTTGCATTAAATATGACAGTCTTGGTAAAGAGGATTATCTGTGTTCTTATTAGAGGTTTAAATAACACTGAATGCATCTTGAGGTGTGACAGCAGCTTCAGGAGGTCACAGACAAGTTCCTCAACCTGTGTTTACCGGCCTAAGGCTTTACATTTTTTATAGATTATTACACTGTGATCGGGTAATTATCTGTTGTCATATAGACCCATCTCTCAAAAGGATTTTAAAATGTCAAATGCTCTATCCTATTACTTCAATCATAACAAGACAAGCCTGGAAAAATAAGAACAGCAACTCTCTCCCTTCTGCGCAGCACTTCATGAGATATTGCTTTGGTCTTCCAGAAGCCACAACAAATCTCCTGGGAAGCTATTCCAATGACCATAGTGGTAAACAGAATGAAAGCTGCTCATAAAACGGCAGTGTCCTCATGATACGAGAGGCACATCGAGTAAAAATGTTGGCAGCAATCCAAGCTGCTGTCAACGTATACTGGTGAAGCACTCTCTTCACTCTTTTACTCTTTATTCTGTGTTTGGACTCAGTCTTTGACATGTTTTGTACCTGATCTCTTAGATTAAGTGTAGGAGAGGGCGACCAAAAACAAATTAAACCACTGCTATTGCCTAAGTGGCTTTGTGAAAATGCCAGATGGTTTTACTTATGTTCTCAGTTCATTGGTCAGTTTATTAGTTTAACCATGCAGCTGTAGAAAATAATCACACTTTATTAGTCATATCTGTAAGAAGGGACGTTTTCTTCATCTGGGAGTAGCTCATTAACATCTCTAAAACTAAAATAATACTTTAACTCCTTCTACATGTAGCAGCTGAGTTGAAAAGGAGGAAAATAGAAGGTAGAGCAGAAGCAGCGAGAAGAAAGAGGAGCAGGAAATACAAGTCTGTTCCTTCAATCACTATTGGCAATGTAGGATCTTTAAGAAACAAGTTTGAAGAACTCCGATCCCTAGGATGGGCCTAGCGTGTTGAAAGAAATTTGCATTGCCTTTGGAAGAATCCACTACAAAGAACAAGGATGACATTTGCTTAGACTGGTCTCCACCTCAGCTCCTCTTTCTCTTATCTGTAGTGGATCCTTCTGCCTGCTGTGATGAGCTGTTTAGTTGATTTCTGTTCTGATTTCTATGCGGTGGAGTGACAGCTGACAAATAATACTCGTAATTGATATCAGGCTCTGATATAAGCTGAGATATTTTAAAATTGTTTAAATAGTCTAACAAAACACACAGTTTTTTTTGGATTATTTGTGCCCCATACCGTATCGGAACTACTTTTCCTCTGGCCTTTTCTGGTTCGGTAATGGTAGTGACACGACAGAGAACGTTTCACACAACTTCATGTCCAAAAACCTGAACTATCCTTCCCTAAGGACATGCCGTTTGGGGGTAGTGTGAGAGTAAATTGTCATTTCTAAAATAGATTGCAAGCTTGCAAGGTAGTACAAATAAATCCTAAATGTATATAAAACTTGACAACAACAAAAAATACAATTAAGCTGAGAAAGAAATGTGGGAGAAATGATTTCCTTTAAACCAGCATTGGAGATACAGAAGTGCTTTTAATTTTACATTATAGGTTATGAGAATTACATTTATGTGAATGTGTTAATTTGACCAAAAGAAAACAGTTTGAGAAACAGCTTTTATGTTTTTCCTTTTAGGTAATGTACAGTGCAGAAGCCTTTTAAAAAAGCAGGAACTCAGTTGCTAATAATTGTAGTTTGAAAGTTGTTTTTTATCAAATACACAAGCTCAGAATTCAGACATATGTTTCTTAGATGTATTTTATTCCACCTAGAATAGAGTTGTTTTAATAAGCACTAATTAAATCTGATCGATTTCTAAAGCTGTCCCTGCCAGACTCTCTCATTGTTCTGTTCAGAAAATTAAAACAACTTGTCATGGTACCCACATTTTCTATTTAGAGGATCTGATGTAAGTCTGTGAAAATGCATGACGTAACATCTTGTAAGGATGCAATAATTATAACCAGTCATGATGCTTTTGATGGGTGAGCTTAGCCTAAGGTTGATTCTAATTGAAGGAGCTAAGTACTGTTTATAGGCACTGCTTTTTAGTTTTGATAAATACTATAACTTGCAAAGGTTTTCAGACCCTTTGTATTTTTTCCTTTTGTCATAAAAATCCCAATGGTGGTGTATTTTATTGGGTTTTTTGTATTAGAAACACACAGTGTAGTACATCATTGTGAAGTGAAGGCAAAATGATTTCAATCAACAGCCTTTTGCAGACGTATTTATTTATTCAAAGAGTTGTGTCAGACAACATTATTGTGCAAACAGCATCTAAAACAACAAGAAGCACATCAAACAGATTAGACCAACTTAAGCTTTGATTAAGTTACAAACTGCAAACTGATGATACATCTTATCCTCCCATCTAGAGGAGCACCGATCAGAAAAGCAGCACAGAGGCTCGTATATCTGGAGGACCTCAGAATTGCATTGTTTGGCTTAGTGCTGGGATGAAGCATGGGTTGAATTTTCCTTTCTGTTTTACATTAAGGTTTTTAGATCATTATTTTAGGACCTTTAGAGTATGAAAGTTATTAGTTTGAGCAGCTACAGCAAACAAAGGGATACTTTGGAGTAACTGCTTCATTTGCATCACTTATCAACTAACAATTTAGAATGAAGAATAGCTGCTGTTACAGCAGCTATACATTTATTTATGAACACGCTTATATATAATCATATAAAAAGAAAAAACCCCTGTCTTACATTACAAATAAGAAATGTGCCAGGAGGAAATTTACGTACTTCTTTGGAATCCTATTATTGCATGAATTTATTAATGTGACGTTTTTTTAGAGAGAGCAAAGAAAAACAAGTTCACAGTGCAGCTTAGGTATTCAGGACAAGTTGATCTAAAGTTTACTTCAAGTCCAAAAGAGCAGCTTTACCATCTAAAGCATTTAGTCCACAAAAGCAATGAAAGAATTTCATCATCGGAATCAGAAGATTCCGAATCAGAATCAATCATTTATGTTGTGTCTGTGTTCGATTCACCCTCACACCCTGAAACTCAGGAGCTGCTAATGGTAAGGATGGCCATGGTCCAACAACTTTAAATCCTTTTAGCCTTCTGGCATTAACTATGACACTAAGTGTCAGCACTCATTCACTCACCAAGACAACGTGCAGGGCATTCAGTTCTGCTCAGTTCTTTGGAAAGTTCTGTTTTTCTGACATTTGAGTTGATTAGTAGGTTATTTGTCCTAATAAATTGTCAATGGGCGTGTTTTGCTTTTGCTTATTGTTATATAACATGCAAGCAATGGGGTGAGTCCATGCTTTACCACAGAGCTGTCCAAGTAAAACATCCTACTAAAGAGGCGAGTGACAGGTCTTTTGTCAGGAAACGGTCACATCCTTCTGTATGTGAAAGTTCAGCTCAGGCCTGTTGGTTGTTTTTTTTTTTTTCATGGCTTATTACTATATAAATTAAGAAGGAGCATCATTCTTCTGAGCTCCTCATCCTGTCTTTCACTCATTATGATTTGCATTGTACTTTTAACTACAGGTTAGAGTCCCGCATGTCCAAACTAACAGCCAGTCAGAGGTCTCCCAGCATGGTCACAGAGTCCTCCAGGGCTGTGACCTCAACTGCAGTGGATGCCGCCTCAGGATCAAAGGTAAGCTTCATTTTCCCTACCAAAAAATCTTTTTTTTTTTTGTTTTGTGCTTTATTTTACCATAGAACTGAATGGTGCAGATAGAAAAATAAGGAGTTTTGTCTTAGTTTGTTCCAAGTAGAACATAAGTCAAAGAGCTTTTATAATAATGCATTTTCATTCACGGAGTCACCTAAGTGAGAGATTAAGATTATATTACCAGCTCCAGACATGTTAGGCTTCCAGTTCAAGTACCATTTTGTTCATATTTACAGTATATGAAGACAGATAATATATGATCATGGTAATTTTCTCTATAAATATGATTGCACTGGAAAAGAAATAGAATACAGTCAAACAGAAATGTAGGAGAGCAAAGAACTAACACAGTATCTACACTTATAGTAATTAAACCATTTAGTTTTTTGTTAAAACAAAATCTTTTCCTGTTTTTTTGGGTTTTAACACTTAACATTTTCCAACCAAAGGTCATTTTGAATGCTTCATTTACACCTTAATTAATTCACCTGATTAGTTTATAAATAATACTAAATTTGATTAGCTAAACAATATTTTATAACACAATATGACAACAAAACACTTTTTTTTAATTTTACAGACAAAGTTTAATTGTGTATTAAGGAGGGGTGCACTGATTTATCGACCAGTTGATCGACCGGCCTGGATTTTCTTAATTTTGGGAGATTGGTGATTGGATTTTTAGATGTGAAACTGATTTTTTCCACCAATCTGATCTGAAAACCACCCCTCTGTCAATGTGTTGAACTTCATATTTGAGTTATTTTAAAGGTGTTTATTGCTTCATGGGAAATGATTAATTTTTATTTAAGATCTGATATATAACAACTGAGAGAGTCATTTTATAAAAAAAAATATTCGGTATTGGTCAAAATCGTAATCACTATGTCAGGCTTTTTAAGGATTGAGAATCAATGATCTGCCAAAAACCTAGAATTAGTGCACCCCTAATTTTAAGCATTTACCTGCATTGATCGTCATCATTAAACCAACAAATAAAAACAGCAAATCTTGCTAAATAATGACACCCCATCAATTTTACAAATACTCTGTAGTATATAATATACATCAACGTAATAGTAGACTCCTTAATCACAAAAACAAAATCTAACCATTGCTTATCTTTAAAATATCTATGAAATAAACAGTTATTAAATAAATGGTGTAATTAAAAGGTCACGAGCATTTATCATTCATCAAACAAAGTAAATGCTGGAATTACGAAAATATTCTGAAGATAAAAATGATCTGTGCATTTTAAGTTTAAATGAGTGATCAAATATTATTGTAGTTATTTGACATTTATTATTGTTCTTAAATAATCAAAATGGAGAACCTAAATGCTCAAAATCTATAGCACACAAGAGTAATTAAGCTGTTATTGTTAGGTTATAGACTTGTAAACAAAATTCAGGGGTGATTGTCAATTCTTTTCACCTTGGGTTCTATGTATGAATTGAAATGAAGAATAATCACACCAGGTTCTTCTTCTCCTCTTGTCTCTCCTGCTCCTCATCTCTCTGCTGCTTCCTGGCTGCCATCACTCTCTCACTTCTCACATGGGTTGTCAGAATCTAAGATGCTTATTTCTCAGCACTCAGTGGGTCTACATAATAAGATTAACCATATTATAGCTATATAGTTGCCATATGCTCCTTAAACTGGTCTCCACCCAATTTTTGCTCAATTGACATCAAATGTATGAGAGCATCTTCAGGTTGTCCTCAAAGACGAATACAGACCTTTTTGATTGATCAAAACTGAGCCTACGGTGCATCAGAATGTTTCATTGTAAACGGTACAATAAACACATGCAGACTGTGTATAGCAGACTGATTTACCCTTAAAAGCCCATCTTGACAAGGTACAAACTTGACAGCAATCTAAAAACTGTTTGTGGACGTTAATGTTACAGGCTATTCTAAATTTAAAATTACTTGTGTTTTCAGTGACGTGAGTTAAAAGGTGTCTTTGAGATGATTTAGACGTGCGCAGATCCGATCAGTGTCTTGTTTGTGGTGCACGGCATTTCGGTCTGACTTGCTCCAGTCTACATTTGATGTCTGCAGCATGCTAGCAATTAAAACCTCACAAGATTGGAACGAGATCCGCCGTATGAGCCAGCCACTCCAGTTTATCAAAAGCAACCGAGTAAGGTTGCACGGCACAGTGCATGATAGGAAAATGCCCTCCAGTAACAGGTGAATGAACAGATGATTAGATCTAAGTTTTGTGAATAAAAACGGCGCTATTAGCCCTCTCCACCCTTCCAATTCATCATAAAGACATGCATAAACATAAACAGGAACAATTAATCAGTGGCATATATTTAATGATAGGCTTTAAGAAGCTTTATAGATGGAGGCTACTTGTGATGAATGTGAAACTTATGGATGTTATATAAATAACATGCAAAACAATCCACTAATAAAAGTATATGAAATATTAGCCAATGCTCGATTGATTATTAAATACTTTAATATTATAACATGTAGCCTTCTTTATAGGCGATTACTGATTGTAGGTCGGTTTATAACAATAAATAAATTAGATCAATAATACAGGCTATTATTAATATATATGACATAACTAACTGTGAACAGTACATAGGACTCACAAGGAAAGTTCATTTTATATTTGTTTTATTTTATGTATTCCATCAATAACTTGCTTAAAAATGCAGCAGCTCATCACTGACAGCTTCAATTAAGTTTGCTGAGAATCAAAATAATCATTGTTGCAATACAGGTTTAAGTACCAGTAGTCTATTAAAACCCTACAGCCTGACGCCTTGATCTCTGTCCAGAGTTTTATCACTGACTGTCAGCACAGGTGTACACTTTAAACAACATTCCAGGCCAGGCGCCCTTCATCTCGAACACACCTGATCTCAGCTAGCTTGTAGGCTACACAGCTAGATCGAGAAACTAGCTGTGTTTTTGTTGAGCATGTAACCTGTGGCGAGTCTGGTGATTTTTGTAAATAAATAAGAAGTTATAAGATTTTAGAGGCTTAATCTATATCTCACCTGTAATTATTATTTTTTTAAACTCTCTGACATCGTGTTGTCCTGACGCTCATTTCATATTAACCTTGCATTGCATTTCCTCCCCAAGATGCAACTCTTGTTGCATCTTATGGCGCTCCCTTTGGCATCGGGTATCGACCTAATTGAAAATAACAATCATGTTGCGTTTTTGCACGTTTGCGTGGACAGTTGTGCCCTCAGATTTTAATTAGGCTTATTTTATTCTACTTTCCAAATAAAAATTATATTTTAAATCTTTTAAAATGCATACAAGGTGAAGGGAGATAGAAAACAATATGGCATGATTACTTTTTTATGTAGTACTGGCAAATATTGAAAACTACGTTCACCCTGTATAAAAGCAACAATATCCATATCACTCCAGGTATTTACACTTTTTAAAACAAGGCTTTTAAAACTCATAATTAGCATAGATAACCTGTCTGTGCTTGGCAGGAATACAAAATATGGTCCAATCTCAATTTCCCATCATGCTTCATTCTTTCAAGTCTATAAAATGTTGGTAGAAGTAATGTTTTGCCATAAACTGTGTAAAATGAGATATCTCTCAAGATAGCTTTCACATTATAATGAGATGCAGTTACATATTAATTTCTGAGTATGTTTATGAAACAAAGAACTTGATCTAAACTATCTTTTTCCCTTTTTCCATCTATTTGCAACTGTAGTGAACACTTAAAACCTCAAATGTTGTTGTTTCTTCTTAAATGACTAATTCTCACCCATTTTAGCAAGTTGAACTTATGACCTCTGGCTTATGCAAATACATATCATACTGCATGACTGTCAATGTGTATTTGTCTGACATAAATGAGCAAACAGACTTATGATCAGGTTGGTTTGGATGCCTTTTTTTATCCTTTTAAATTATTAAGATCATCTTTTGAAATGTTCATTTTGTGTTTACTATCGTTATCTTGACAATAAAGCAGAAACTGGAAAAAAAACTCAAAGCACTAACATTTGTCTTTATAGCCCTGTGTATGATCACATTTTTGCTTTGTCACAATAATCTCACATTAACAAAATGAGTCAACGTCCTTCACCAAAGCCATCCTACAGTGAACAGTTTAGTACTTTTTTTGCTCCTTGCAGATCTCCAGAGGACCTGGGAAGGTACACAGCTTTGGCAAAAGGGATCACGCTATTAAGAGAAACCTGAACATCCCAGTGGTAGTAAGAGGCTGGCTCTACAAACAGGTACGCGTATATTCGTTTACTCGCATAACTCTTGAGAAGAAATAAAAAGTAGGAATGTACAGTAATGAGAAAAATCTAGAATCTCAAGATTTGTACCAGTTGCTCTGGGATAAAGAAAGAGAAAAAGCAATGTTGTTCAATTACTGCTCTAATGATATGCACATAGCCTTCCCCCACTCACTAGCGCTAACAAGCGCTCCGTTCCCAAACTGCTTCATAATTAAAACGTGAATTAAAATTCACTCCTTAAGGAAGACCTCTAAACAAACTCTGCACTTTATTTTTCCCCCTTCACCTCCAGGACAGCTCTGGTATGCGGCTGTGGAAACGGAAGTGGTTTGTGTTGTCAGACTACTGCTTGTTTTATTACAAAGGTGAGTATGTGAATAGTGCACTTGCTTAGAGTTTAAAAGAAATCAGATAATAAAACACAGGGACCCTTAGTGATCTCCTTCTGCCGTTGAGAATTAGGACATTATTAGCTTTTTCACATCCTTGGCTTTCATCCTTTATTTGTTTTTACCTTATTAACTTGTAAGTTCTTTATTACAAGATTGAATCCCTGCTTGTGTTTCTATAGACTCAGCCTCTTCTTCTCCATCGAACTTACTGAATAATAGATTGTGGAGATTGCAGACACTATAGCGCGACTTGCGTCCTTCTCATTTTCTTTGCTGCTTTTGAATCTCTGCTCATTCTTAAATATACAAGCTGTTGGCTAAAGATGCTATTTTAAAAACATTCTGTGTTTTTTGTGTTTCTTTACTTAACAGACAGCCGAGAGGAAACGGTGCTGGGAAGCATTCCTCTGCCCAGTTATGTCATTGCACCAGTTGAGCCAGAAGACCACATAAACCGCAAATATGCTTTCAAGGTAACACAGAGGTGCAACAGACTGTGCTGCATTTAAAGAGGTCGTCATTAATACGTGTATCCTGGAGAATCTGTCCAATCGTAGTTTGGAGTCATGTTTATTAGCTCTCATGATAACTCGGCTTATTTGATGTGAAACAATTTTGTTTGAGTACGAATAAGTTTTAATCCTATTCTTTTATCAATGCTAACTAATAAAATAACTGTATCCTATATTGCTCCTTTAAGGTATGTACCATGTATATTTTTTCTATTTCTTTATTTCAAACTTTGTTTTGTGTCTAAATAAGGTTGTCTTCATTTTTTTTCCTTTTTTCCATGTTTTCCATCCATCATCTGTGTCACAGATTCCCAAGTAGTGTCTAATCTAATCACCCCTGCAGACAGGAGAAGACAGGATGAACATTTCTAATGTGGTACTTTTATAACCACTGGTCTGAGAGTATGCTGCCGCAGTGCAGCCTTAAAACTGATATGCATTCTGAAAAGCTGAGCTTTCTAACTGCTATTTAAATGAAACATTTAGGTGATTAAAAAAAAACTAAACAAAAAAAAAACTTAACAAAAACACCAGTTTTGACAGAAATACAAAATTGTTAAACTTGTCGTATTTATTTAAATGAATCTATGACAGAATGTTTATAAGAGTTTGTGAAAAAAAATTGAATCTTATACCCCTTTCCCAGTGGCCAAAAAAACCTGATTAAACCCAAAAAAATCGTTTTTTCCTGTCAGTGGGAAGCAGCTCACTGAGCCATTTAAAACCGTTTCAAACAACTCGGCGACCAATCCAGGTTAAATTCGCCTTCAAATGGATCGGCTCCAATTGGCATTTAGTGGAAACGACAAAGCCGGGTCAACCTGCTAATCAGCTTGATACTATTGAATGCAACATATGGACATTAACACACCGCGCCAGTCGCGTCTGATCTAACAAGCCGCAACAACTGTTTATATTCAATAAACTTGGTGAGAGAT
Organism: Jordanella pulchra; assembly: GCA_034780135.1. Lineage (NCBI taxonomy): Eukaryota > Metazoa > Chordata > Actinopteri > Cyprinodontiformes > Cyprinodontidae > Jordanella > Jordanella pulchra. The sequence continues at coordinate 16,826 of JAUZNJ010015918.1, forward strand.
TCAAACGAATAAAAGTGCGAAACAATGAAGCACACTTACTAATTCCTGGCTTTCTTACATGTTGCTCTCCATTGTTTAATTTCTGGATTTCTGTCACACTGGTGACAGCATCAGCGCTAACCCAGACACCTAGCAGCGGGGGCACAGAGGCTACGCAGCTTGCCACCGGGGTCAGACTCGGCTTTTATTTGCCAGTGGGAGGGGAGCCAAATGCTGATTTCTGTGGGAAAGAGGTTTTATATTAAGCTATTGCTGTGGGACCTTCATCAGTCACATCGTCTCTAAAACTATTTTATCCTCTTCTTTTCAAATTGAAGTTTCTCTGGCATTTGATTATGTTTTGTCTTAAGGTCTATTTCGTACCTACATTTGGAAGTATTTACATTTCTTTGTGTTGCAGCTTTATTTCAAAATGGACTGATTTGCCTTCCTTCCTCCAGAATGCTATGCACAATATAACCAATTAGACGAGATACTTGGATAAAATTCAATTTATAGGAAAATATTTTGGGACTCATATGTCAGGTCAGGTACATCATGTTTCTTCTGATCTTTCCTCAGATGTGATGGGATCTACCTCTGCTAACACACTTTAATACAGTTAGGGCCAGAAATATTTGGACAGTGACACAAGTTTTGTTATTTTAGCTGTTTACAAAAACATGTTCAGAA
>JAUZNJ010015929.1:0-17497 GCA_034780135.1 Jordanella pulchra
TTCTGTCTGTAGAAAGCTTGGTTAAACTGGAAGTATGTGGTGGAGAGACACAGTTCCAACAGTGAACAGATATGGTCTGTGGTCAGGTTAGTCCTGACCAGTTCACCCAGGAAGATGTGGAAGATGACAGCCTTGCCTTCCTGGACTGTGTGGTTCACATAATGGAAGACAGACAACTTAACATAGAAGTCTACAGGAAACCCACACTCACTGACCAGTACCTCCGTTTTGACTCACACCACCCACTGGAACACAAACTAGGTAGCCAGTTGCCTATACCCCAACAACAAAACACAAAACAGGGTTTGAACAAAGCATGAGCACAAAAATATTTTACAGATTGAATGAGAGGTCTGTAAACATTGATCTGAGCCTCCTTTGGCAGCCAGTTGATGGGCAGCGTGATGGTCAACTCTGAGTCATGATCAACACGGAGCAAATATCACTGGTGTGTCAGAATGTGTGGATTTTGAGCTGGACCTAACTTCTGAATGAAACTTGGAAGGTTAGTTAATTGAAACACCTGATAAAAGACAAAGAATTAAAGAGTCAGTCGTATAAAAGGAATGTAAAGCCAAACAACTAAGAATATTGCAGGGAACAGTGACAACAGGGTAGAGTAGATGTATGGAGGCACAAGTGGAGAATGACATCAAATGTTGCTGAGTTCATCTGGAGATAAAGTGAGACAGCAGAGGAAAAGGAATGGCAGTGAGACTTAGTTAAGAAGACTAATCACCGAGATTGGCACAGAACAGAGATACACAGAAGATAACCAAATAACGTCCATGAACTTCTTAAAATTAATTGAATAAATAAGCTGTCCCCTTAGTTTGGCGCTCACAGAAGCCATTGATTTCCATTGATTTCCTATGAAACTCAATACTGACTGTTCTTTCTTTTCCACCTTTTCTTAAAAAAAGCAACAAAAAAAACATAATTTCCCATAAATCTAAATTCACTGACTCTAAATATTAAGAATGTGTGTTTTTGTTAAGTCAGATTGTGTCCTCTTAGGTTTGTCAAAGTGGATTTAACATCCTATTGAGCTAGTTGTAATGAAGTGGCTTTTCTAGAGTTTTCACCATTTTGTTAATGTATTTTCTGCTCCCTAATATAACATTTTAACCTCATTTCATAATTTTCAAGATAAACTTTGGTTCTAAAACATAAAATGCAAACTAAAATCTGATATAATTTCATCACGTTATTGTTGATGGTTTTAAACCATTTTCTTTTTGGTTTTGTTGCTTTTTTCTATTTATATTGTGGCTATTTAGTTTAAGGGAGCTTTAGGCGCTAAATCAAGAGTTTTAAAATAAAATATGTTTAACTTGAAATGTAACTACGTATATTTTGGTAATGAATTATTTAATTTTAGAAGGAATATGATCCGAATGCGTTTCAAATGTGTGCAGATTTAAGCTGTTAGACAATGATCACTTAAATCTTAAACTTTCATCTATTGTCCTAACCTAATTTGGGCATGCATGCATAAAACAACATATAACAGACCACAGGTTATTAGATTAAATAGCATAAATGCAACATGTCCTCTGTTCTCCCAGAGACTTCTTTTATCTGAGTTACAGATTAGAACAACCTTAAAACCTTTGCATAGTGGATCAACAAGCTGAATGGTAAGTATAGCTGATGGTCAACTTAGTTCGAGTTTTCCTAATATACATGGTTTCTTTTGCTTCTCTGTTAAATAAATGCCCTTTGCTCTGCAGGATGATAAAGTCTTGATCCCTGAAAGAGTTACCACTGGCCTACAGATGAGTGTAACCCCCTGAATCTTGGTCTGATGATGTACCCTTCTGAGTTGGGCCATATATTTGGCCGTTAAATTTGTTAATCCACTATGCAAAGGTATTGCTTGTAGAAGTTAACCTGTAGCGCTGCAAACAACTAAAGTTCCTTGAACAAGAGATGAAATATTTCAACAAAGTACAACCAATACAGAAGACTTTCTCAACTTTTGGGGATTTTTCTACATAGATTATTAAGATGCATCAGAACTCTGTCTGTCTTTCTAGCTTGATCTTGGGTATAACTATTGGTTACACCTTTGATGATGGAAGGGGAGTGACAGCTGTAGCGCCTGCTGACAAGGTAAATGCCACGGGGTTACTATCTACACTCTGGGAAGAAGAAGAGAGGGTTCTGTAACCTGCAGCAGCAGCCCGACAGAAACTGCTTTCAATAAACATAGGATGAAATGCATGATCAAATGCCAAAGGTAGTTTAGAATACGTGCGTATCTGGTATGATGCTGTATGACATAACAATCTTTTTATTGATTTGCAACATAGGCATCAAATTCACTTGACAATGTTTGCTGTACTCTGATTGGCCTAATAAGGTAAATGTTTTAGAGGAATCTCTAAACTCACAGTTAAAGTGTGAGGTTGATTGTTTACAACACATTTTGCCAAATACGCACATGTAGTTAATAAATAAATCAGTGATAGGTCTCTCATCTCAGAATTGTATTATTTATTTTTTTCCACCAACCCCTTTATTTAAGGGTAATTGAGAGAGCAGAGATTTATTTTAATGTTTGTATTTAGCGCACCTCTTCACTGATCTGCATTTTAGGCTAAATATGTCAGAGAACAGAAACTAACAGCAGCTTTCGAGTCTGCCAATCATCGGCCGTCCCCGTGGCCACTCCTACAAGGTGATTTGTTCCCATTTGGACGTAATCCACCACATCAAGTAAAAAGGGTTTTTACAGAATCCATGCTCTTTTCAGTATGAGTCTCAGTAAGTTAGTTAGAGAGATAAGAATAAGGGATAAATAACAACTAAACGCAGACAATTCAGGTAATTCATATGGTTGAAATATTTGCAAATATGTCCAAATTTCTCAAGGATTTTGGTGTTTGAGTTTAGTAATTAACCCAAAACATATGATAACTTTTCATTCTGCACTAGATTGGACACAGGCAGAGCAAATGAAAACAGCAGTGTCCTTTTTTGGCTAAATCAGACAAAGATACTTTTAGAGAGTAAAAGAGACAAATTTAGAGAAAATGTTATTTTTTCGATGAAGATGTTTTGTAAATAAAAATGTTGAAGCCCATGCAATTCAAATATTCTTAACCAAAAAGGTGGAGTTTAAGTATTTTTTTTGTTTTGTTTTGTTTTTTTTATTTCTTTTCATATCTTATTTTTTCATTTTTTTTTTAACTTTATCATTTCTATTTTTTCAAAGATTTAATATTTTCGCATGTTTTTTTAATTTCTCTTTTTCAGATTTAGTTTTACTAGTTGCATTCTTTTTAAATTGCATTTTACAGATCATATTGCTCGCTATTGACAAATAAAAATGTTGCTGCTAACTTTCATGCAGGCCAACAAAAATGCGTCTTTGCTCCTTTTATTCATTCTTTAAAAGAATGAATAAAATTTGTACAGTTCAATCTAAAAAAGAAAAATGTAATAAAAACAAAATTTGAAAATTAAATGTAAACAATAAAATATAGAAAACTAAAATCTGTGAAAAGAGTTGGAAGTTACTCTTTAAATCGTTCTTTAAAGATCTCATCTCTAGATTTATTTTTTTTTTTCTGTTTCCATTTACAAAATATGTTCTTTTCTAGCAACAATAATGGAACAAATTTCCCTCCATACATAAACAGACCGCGTCGGTCTCTCACCCTCACATTGTAAATATCTCCTGATGAATCAGTTCTGGGTAATGAATATAGAAACTAAAAAATGATTGAAGTCCATTCGTGATGAGAGGCGAGGGGGGATTCAAGCTGATGCTCTGAGGGATGTTTCTCCAAAAGATGCAGAGGATGTGACGCGATGAGGGTAAGAAGTTGACGTGACTCAGCCTTCAGAGGACGAGTCATCGTCCGGTCAGCCGACTCACCGTTCAGGAACGGATTTCTGGGAAAACAACCACGTGCTTCTTTGGCGGCAGTGTGTGTGCGTGTACGTGTGGTACACGACAATTGTACACGACGCCTTTGGTCCTCAGCAGAGACGTACATTTATGAATTCCCCGTCACTCTGCAATGCAGGCTGGGATTCCAGCTCCGTGACTGTGCCCTTTCACCTGCCTCCTCCATGTGGATGCTATTTCATCCTTCCTCTTCCCTCCTCAGCCTGGGAATTTCCCCAGATTGTGCGGTTTGCTCACAAGGAACAAGTTACACTGCTCTTTGATTTGATTAATAAAGCCACGTTTCCTTATCCGGATTCAAACAAAAGTACGGATCAGAGCATGTAAAGCAGTCATGGTGTGAACCCATCATGTCGGAGGTGTTAACCTCAAATATGCTTTGTCATAGTGTGTAAAATGCGTGTGTGAGGAAATAAGGGAGCAACAGTAAATCTGAGTGTGAACAAGAGTATCTGCGTATTTGTGTGTGTTTACCTCAGCCCACGGTGACTCAGAGTTATGGTAATGACTGTGGCAGATGAAAGGCTGACTCTGTAGACAGCAGAGAGAGAAACAAGGGAGAAGGCTGAGCTTCTCTGCCTCACAACCTTCCAGCTGCTGCTTGGGTTAATACGTATCCGGGTGGAGGAAAGCTTGGGGCTCAAACCATGAAGGATCCCTCAGTGCGTGGAACAGGAACACTGGTGTGGATCAGCAAGTAATCCAGGTGATGGATCATAAGCAACAGGTTAGTCGATTTTATTCATTTGACAGTTTTTTATTTGAGATTTTACATCTTTACACGTGTTTAAATCCTATGGCTTGAATGTAGGTAGCTTTGAACAGTCACTTTTGATCAGAGAGGAAGAAAGTTTTCACCTTTCTTTCACATTAATAACGCTTATTTTTAATTGGACAAATCCGACAATACTTCCCTAACGCCTTGCTGTTTCTGTTGGCTCTTATTTGGTTGGTTATAAATGCAGTGATGGCTTTTGTGTTTTAGGTAAACAGGACTGGAGGCTGTCCAGCATCACTGCAGACAGAAATAGCTACTGAAAAAAACAACAACTGTCATATAAGCCTCATGTGAGATACAAGCTTGCTTTTCTTCTGCCTCATTGCTGATTTTAGAAAAGGCAATAAGGAGTCCAGACTAATGAATGATTTACTGACAGCTCCATGAAATTCCCCAGTTACTCATCTTCTGGCACCATATAAAATACTTTTCAGTTTCTTGGCATAACTAATCCATTTTCTTTTTTACAATCCAATGTCTTTTCTTAAAGTCCTTTCACCACATTCTAAACTTTTTGATGAGCTCGATCTGTTATTTTTTATGTAACAAGGCTGTGGACAGCTACTGCTCGTTGATTGAACTAAAAAAATATAAAATCAAAGATGTTATATGTAAAATCAAGAGACATTAGCTCTAAAATCCCAGTTAATGAGGCTGAACTGTTTTCTGAATTGATGCAGCTACAAAAATGCTGAAATGTAAGGATGGACAGTGTCCAATACTTCAACATTTTAGAAAATAATCCCTTTCCTTACTTATTCAAATGTACCTTTGTCATATTGTAGAAAGAATGGCAAGATATTCTTAAAGTATTAAGGATTTGATTATTTTCTGAACTTACACTACTGCCCAGCAGGTGGCAGTGTTTAGAGTGATAAATTGATGAAGTGGCTTCTGTGAAATCAACGACCACTCTCATAATGAACTATCCAGAAGTTCAACGTGACCTAATACGATGAAGATGTGTGCTGTTATAAAAACAAAACATGTTGTAAGAGCAAGAAAAATGCAGAAAACTATTTTAAATCATTCCCAATAAGGAAAAGTACAAGGAATTTTCCTATTAATGCAGGAGTCCTGAGATGCTCATAGACTAGTTTGAATAAATAGGGAACAATGAGATGATTCAAACTGTTTTTCAGAATCTGAAATCTAAACATGTCACTTCCCTTGAAGGATCTTTAAACTCGTGGGATCCGATTGCTACTGACGTTATTCATATCATCTGGCAGTAAAGGGTCTTAAAGCACATCGGCCTGGTTCTAAAGTCCTTCCACTGGCTTCCTGTAGCTCAGAGAATAGACTTTAAAATCCTTCGGTAAGTCTATAAATCACTGAATGGATAAGCAACTCAATACATAACATATTTGTTATCATTGTATCAACCTCCCAGACCACTCAGGTCTTCTAGTTCCTGCCTACTCTGTCCACCAAGAACCAACAAACTCCCAGAAGACTGTAAAAGAGCTGAAAGTCTGAGTTCTTTGAGTCAAAGTTAAAAACCCATTTGTTTAAAGCTGCATTTGACTGTTGAAGGCAAACTGTTAACTGGGGTATTATTACTTTGAGGCTCTGGTCCAAATGTTTTATCTGTTTTATGCATGTTTTTAATGTTTAATTGCTTTTACTCTACTTTTATTTTTCTTCTATTGTCTATTTCACGTAAAGCACTTTGAATTGTCCATGCACTGAATTGCGCTACACAAATAAACTTGCCTTGCCTTAAATCCACACGTTTCTTAGCTCCTCTTCCAGGGAATACCATGTTTACCACAGGATCTTGTAATAGAACAACTAACTGTTTTCTCTTCAGAGAGACCAGATGTTAGGATGTATAGGTTTCTCTCCTGCCCACGTGTCACCATGAGGTCAGCTGATGCACACAAAACAGTCCTAAAGCAAAGAAATTACTATTTCCCAGATGCTTATAAAGGTTCTGAAAGGAGGTTAGTCATTCCTCTCATCCAAAGTTTACTTGAATGAGAGCCCTAAGTGGTGGATGGACCCCCCACCCACCCTTCCAGGAAGAACTGCATGCTGATCTCAGTCTGCATGAAGCTTTAGTGACCTCTGCCGTTCCTGTCCAGCTGACTCACGCCTGCCTGCATGTGTCAACCAGCTAATGACACAAGGGAAAAAATATTAGACAGATAAAAGGCAAACCGATGAGCTTTAATTCCTACCTGGGTCCAAGAGTCTCATTTACTTCTGGTTTTTACTTTTAAAGCTCATTTAATGCCGAAAAAAATCACCTGCCTTTTTATACGCATGCAGCTGCTTTCTGTACATTTGTAGCTTTGGAACTGATATTTGTTAGAGACTTTTAACACAACTGTGTGCAACATCACTGTTTCCTTCCCATTATTTGAAGGTGCTAAAAGCCTTGTGATAAATGCACCTTTTATTTACAGTTTTATTACCTGACTGAAAAAAATACAACAAAAAATAACTTGAGAAAGACCCGCCTTCTAGTTTGAGTGCTTTTTGGTTAATGGAAAAAATAACACATTATTACATAATGATCAGTGGTGTTTATTTTCTAAACAGGCAAAGTCATTAAGTCCTACAAAATATGTGTTTTTTATCATTTCAGTTTGTTCACAAACATTCTAAGCAGTAAGCTTTGACTTTTTGTTTCTCCTAATTATAATAAAGAATAATGTTCAATCTAAATCTACCAGGGATATGAAACATTTTGCTCTTAAATGTACTGAAACTAAAACAAACAAGACAGGATGAGGAACCAAATTTATCACGCAGAGGTTGTAGAGAGATATCATTCTCATTTCACAATGAAATTATGCATATTATTACTTTTAAATATCAATTTTTTGCTGCCTTTTAATACAGAGTCCCAGTATCTTCTGTAGAACCTCAAGGATGTGTCTAAAACACAACCAACCACAAGAACAAGTGTTTTTAAAAGCCTATCCTGCATTTCTTTCAGTCATAGCTCAGTTGAGTTTTGTTTCTATCACATTCCCACCTATACTTCCCCTGCTGGTGCAAATTTGCTGTCTTAAAGAAGGGCTTATAAGCCCACTGATGGCTATCTTTACACTGATGACTATCTTTACGGTAAGCGCTAAAAATGGTTGCCTTGGCCAAGAAAAAAAAAGAAGTTCTAAAGCAAACCAATACTGTAAGATCCACCTCCACTCAGATAATTAAAATGACTGTTGTTCTTCGTATGTGTAAACTATGTAAATTCCCCTTGGTACTCATTTCTTACCTTGATTTAAAGTGAAAGCACAGGTAAACATTGTTAGGCATGATTGCAAACGTGATGTTGGTTGAAATGTGGTGTGTTTTTCTCACACTGTGTTTCTTTGCAGAGGCACGCAGATCCAGGCAGGTGGAGCTGCCATCCAAAAATATCCACCTCAACTGCTGAATTTCTGTCACCTCTAATCAGCTCTGGTTCAAATTGCTGCCATAGTGCTCCCCCTGGTGTTCATCGGAAGAATTGAGCTACACTCAAAATAAAAATGCATTTCAGGTTTACTGCACATCTGGATCAATAATCAACTTTGCATGATTTTGTATCAGAGTGAAAGTTTGTTGTCCAACAATCTGCACTCAGAAGCTGATTTCATTTGGTTGCGTAGATGTTTCTACCCATTCTCTAGCACCACATGAAATCAGTGTTCTGGGAGGTGGACCACCAGCTTGTACAGACTCTACACTTACATTTATATTATGATTATTCTTTGTTGCTCTGAAAACAGCTTTCTCTATCTTACAGTTTATCCATTTGTTATATTTGAGGTATAATTTTATCATAATTTTATTTTTTTAGAGACTTCTTTCTGGTCTTTAGGGCTTTTCCACCTTCTGCTTTATTCATATATAAAATATTGTTCTTTTCCAGTTAATAATGCCAGGCTAAAATGTGCATTTTTATTAGATTAATCTTATATAAGCTATTTTTGCAATCTCCTTTTGAGAACTATAGGTTTTTTCTCCAGTGGATACAGTAACCAAGTCACCATGCAATTGGAAAGCTGTACTTCCTATATTGTTTTTCTATATTTCAGTTACCTCTATGTTGTGTGATGTTCTGTTTTGTTTTGTTTTGTTGTGTTGTGTTTGTGCAGTCCGTCAGTCAGTTAGTTTACTATTGGAGTTAAAATAAAAACCCAGTTTTTCTAATAATACATGTGATTCCTCGTGCTTTCTAACTCGGTCCCTAAAAGATGGCAAACTCAAAGCATTCATTTTGTTTTCCATAAGCCAATTCATAATCAATGTTTTATTTCTTTGTTGTCCATTTTTTAACACTCATTTGCATCCAGACTTCCATAGCTTGGCTTCATTTCTTTGTGTTTTGCCACAGTATTTTAACATAAACTTCCATCCTCAAGATACTGTCTGTATTCTCTGGTGCACCAGCCCCTTCTTAAAACACTTCAGTTTTATCATTCCCATGCTTTTTATACTTGTCTCTAATTGTCTATCCTACTCTATATAAACTTGGGAGATTGAATTCAAATATTTAAAAAAAAAACTTCTCTGTATTTCTTTTTATTTTCTTTTTTTAGTTAATTTAAAAAATTCTGAAACCCCAGCAATCTTAAACTAAGATTTAGGGCTGATTTGATATCAGAGAGTAAAGAAAATATTTGTAAATATCTGGCTTCAATGTTATAGAGAAAATAATAGAACATTGGAAACATTTACGGCTGCATTGGTCTAACTATAGTTTGGGGTTCTTAAGTAGAAATGCAAAACATGAAAAAAAAAATCTTGTACCAAATTTCCATTTTCAAAAGACCAGACTTTTGGTTGAATCTTTTTAAAGTGGTCTTGATTAGTCTTTTTCCTGATTTTTCTGAGAATATTTTTTTAGTTTATCTCTTAACTCTTGCTGTAGTTTTATGAATACATGTCCATTCCTTATCCTTGACCAAAATAATTAATTGTACTATATGTAATAAAAATGTGGACAGTAAATATTGAGAGAAATAAAAAAGGGTTAAAATGATATAGAATTCAAACAAATAAGATTTGGAATAGGAAAGTTAAAAGACTTAAAATATGATATAGCTCTCTGTTCTGTGTAGACACATTAGAATATTCTTTAGTTGTCTGATTTTGCTTTTGAAAATTATTTTTCAAGAGCAAAAGAAACGGTAAGCCTGTTAGGAAATCAATAGAAATATTGATTAAGGCACGTTAAAAGATTAATAAAAGGTTTCAGTAAAGGATGGCTCAACCGTTTTTGTTTTGTTTTTTGCATTTTTTTCTCTGAACACTAAGCATTAAAATCAACAAAGAAAAATAAACATGATTTATTTTATACACAAATAACTTTCATGTGTTCTTCCCAGTTTTATACATTATATTACTTTAGCTTAAATATAGAGATAGTTGCTCTTGAATTTTTTTTTTCACCGTCACCTGGTACCGTTCAATGTTGGCTCCTCCTCCTTAATCTATTGGTGGGCGGAACAAAGCTCCTCATTGGTTCATTTCCAATAGTCCGCCATATTCAAACTTCCGCCGTCTTCAGTGAGTGTGTTGTCATTGATTCCTTGTTTTCTTTGTATACCCAAAGATACTTTTTATGCACCTGGGCTCAATATTTTACCATTAAGTTATTAATACATATTAGCGACGGATATTTTAAAACGAACCGACTTGCAAAATGGAGGAAAATGATGAAGTTATCGGAGTGACGGTGGAAAACCCGAGACAGAAACTACGGAGGATTTCATCGAGGACATCTACTACCAGTGTCATCAGCGCTGCAGAACCGTCCCCGCAAAGACTGCGGAGAAACAACTCAAAGAAGTAAGCTGTGTCCAAATTAACAACATATTCATTACCTACTTGCAAATAATAATAAGATACGTCGTTAAAATAAGTTTTTAATTAACATATAATAACCCGATCTTGTCAACTGAGACAGGCAGGGCTGGTATTAACTGGCAAATGGTGCATTCAGGTGCACCTCGTAGGTCATAGATTTCACCGATTTGCCGTGTAATAACCGGGACTGTTTTATAGAAAATACAAGTGAGCATCAAAGTACTGGATTTCAAATGTCTAATTCTGACCAAAACATGTTAAAAAAACGCTAATAGACTTAATTCAATTCACAAGTACTGTTTATTAGGCTTGTTTGTTAAAGTATTGCCAATAAAATGTCTATGTTTTGCCAATAAAATGTTTTTGGGATTTTGTTTTATAACAAGTTTGTTAGATCAAGCATTTTTAAAAGTTATCTTTTATCTCAGTAGCCAGACGAAGAATTAAATAATACTATTTATGTAAAACATATCAAAGTTGTAATTATACGGGATTGACCAATTTCCCCATGAACTGCTAGTGATCATAGGACAGAAACAAAAAAATCTGTTGTTTCTTTTCACATTCGTTCACTGCTTGAAAAGAAAGCTCATTTATTTGGGTCCATTAAAACATCAACCAGAAGTGCTTTGATGAATTATATTTCAGTTAAATAGATAAAGGATTGGGTCAGGCTATGCAAATGGATGGAAAGAATCTAGATAAATGCTTTGTTGCATAAAAAATTTCTTTTTTTGTTGTTTTAGTGAGGCAGGCCCTAGTAAAAAGAAAACTATCACTACTTTGAAACGGTCAAAATCTGAATAATCAAGTCAAAGGAAATTATAAATCTGTATCAGCCAGAAAAAGCCTTATCAGTAAATCTGTAAATAATATGAGTGTAAATAAAAGAAATTAATACAATTTATTGCAACATTCAACAGTTTGACCCTTATCTGCAGCTGGACCATTATACCTTTATAATAAAATATGCATATCAATATTTGCACTTACATGCTTTCAAAAATGAGAACAGAGCCGTAGATAAGGGATTTTCTTCAGCTATATTCAAACATGCAGTAGATAAGAACTTTGAGCAATGTGCCAAATAAAAGGTTAAGTCAACATTGTTTTTCTGTGTTTTTATCTGTTGCACACAATACCTGTTTAATAGAATTTCTATAAAGTGAAAAAAAAAAATTAAAATCACCCTTGAGATATGAACTAAACATCAATAAAATAAAACAGAAAAATAAATAGACAAAAATTATAATAGTATCCTTAGCTGAAACAAAAACCAAATGGTTGTCTTCATAAAATGTGCTCATGTGATGAGCACAAGCATAAGACTGGAGCTATTTGTTCAGCTGGCCTTAAGGTCCCCCTCTGAGAGTCCTGACTCTGTGGCTTCTCTGTTCAGTCAGCATAACTGAGCTCAACATTTGTACCGCTTAGTCACCTGACAGCATCCTCCCTATTTCAGACTTGATTTAGCAAATCCGAGTGGAACCTATTTTTACAAAATAACCTCCTCTTTATTTTTGCTGCAGTAAAAAATTAGAAAAGTGTTTGAAAATAGTTTGTGTTCCTCCCAACCTGCCAGAGTTATAAGCCAGTTGAGCAGAGCATGATGGCTGAGCTTTACTTCTTTGCATTGTGAAAGGATTTTTGTGTTTTCTTGCAGGCCACCACTGCAGAGAGGCAGCTCGTTCACTTTCCTCGCTCCAGGCACGCCGTGGGACTTCAGTCTAGTGAGTTTATCCAACAGTGCTGCTGCTGTTAATCATCTATTGTGTGTTTTTACATTCTAATTTAAGCTGGAAATAAGTAGTTGGTCTTTAAAATCGGTTTTAGACAATGTTTTAAATAATGTTTAAAGTTGTTAAAAAATATTCACAATGGATCCCTTCACTTGTGTCATGTAACAACCAAAAAGCAGTATATTTATTGGATTTCATGTTAAGACCAAAAACAAGGAAGCACATCGTTATATAAATCGGAAGAGAAATTATGTATACATTACATTTTTAAATATGGGGTTGGAAAAATCTTCATTTCCCATCTATGTGCCACTTTTTGTACGGCATAAAATCTACAACTACACTGAGGTCTGTTGTTACATTGAGTTGGAGATACTTTCACAACACACTAAAGTGTGTTTGGGATTTTTTTCCTGTGACGTTTTGAGTGAATGTCAGAAAATGAAAAGTAATTTTATTTATTTTTTCCTGTTTCAGAAAAGAAAGCGCAAAGAAAAGGAGGATGACACGGTCAGTCTTTCCAGTTTTGACCTTAAGGTGAGTGAACGTCCTCTGTGCTCATTGCAGATGGACTGAGCATGAATGAGTCCTTCCAGCACAGCGTAATCCCCATGCATGACTCAGATTCTCAGCACCATCAACGATGAGTCTTCTCCTCTATATGAGCTCTGGATTATCCTGCTGCTGTAGAACTGCAAAACCACCGTGTCTGAGGAAAATATAAAGAGGAAACCCTAAACACTCAGTTCCTATTTACAAATCTCTTGGTGTTTTAAGCTACGTTAGCATGAAAAGCAATAGAAATACCTTAAAACTACCAGCTTACCTTTCCAAAAACATACAAACAAGTCAAGAAGTACTTTAAAAAATAGTCAAGACATGTTTTTAATTCTGTAGCAGGACTTTACTAAAAGTCACATTTTATTAAAATAACATATAGTTTTAAAGTAAATAGCGTAAATGTTCAGTATGTTAACATTTCCAAAATAAGAAAATGTTCTAAACTACAAACTGTTAATAAGAGTCTTCATTTATTGAACATGTTAAACTAAATGTGTGTTGTTAGCCTTACAGCGTAACATTTTGAGTCGTAATAAAGTATTTTTCAAAAAACCAAAGTGTCTTTACGAGTGTTGTGATCATAAATTGTATCAGATGGGGGAGAAAAGTTTGCAACAAAAAGACATGATAGTGAACAATGACATTGGCAGAATATACTTGGATTTGGCCTTTTATTTGTTATACAAGCACAGCCTGACCAAAGTTTTATGCTTTTTCTGTCATTTCGACCCAAAATCAACAAAGACTAAAGTGCTGATCTAAATCTCTCCGTATAATGCTTCTTTTATTTCCAGGAAAAGACAATCTCTTTATGCAAGTTTTCTCAAAACGAGCAAAATCTGTCTAAAAACAAGTTAGTTTTTAGGTGATTTCTAGAGGGGTTTTTTTTTGTTTTGTTTTTTTAAATGATGAGAAAAATGCTGGTGTCATCTGGTTCTAGTTCCACACAACTTCATTATGCTGTCTTATAGAAATGTGATAAAAAGAAAAGTTTCAACACACGTTCCTAATCACTGTAAGAGAGCGAAAGTACAGCTCTATAGAAAGTTGAAGAAATAAACCAGCATTTGACGACTGATGTGTAAATATATATTTAAACATTTGAAGACTCTGCATGACAAGACGAGTATTGTTCTAACAGGAAGAGACTAACAAGTCTTTCCTGTTTAATGGAGCTAAAGGAACTGCTAAACTTGGTCTGACCTGCATTCTGCTTTCTTCAAGTAACAAATGGGTCCAACACACAGAGTCAATCTCTTTCGTTCAAATCCTAACCCAGAATAAAAAAAAAACTGTCCAAGTTTTCCCTCCTTGTAAACCCCAGTCAATGTAGCAGAGTTTGTATTTAGTCTTGCAAATTTAATCATGTCAACTTTCTTAAAAAATGAAATTAAAACAGAACAATAATAACATTAAATTTCCGATTATCTTAAATATAAAAAGCAAAAATATAAAAATGATCCTTTCTTGGTGTATCTGAAGAGTCCGAATCTGGAAAAAAAATGAAATGTTTTCATAGAAAACATGAATTAGGTCCTTGTTATAGGGCTTTAGATGGCTGTTATAACAACAGTAAAAGAGACGTCCTTGGATCCAATGACTTAGTCGTAATTACCTCTTAATGTCTCTTTTTTTTTTTTTTTTTCAAACACCCGATCAGTGGGTGGCGATGACAGAAAAGCTGTGGTTAGTCAATCAGGTGAAACCTACTAAACTGGGGTGATCAACTCAAATGCATTTTCTCACCTGGTCTTGTTTAATTTTAGGGATATTTAACAAGCTTCTCCTTGGTTCTTAATGGTTAAGATAAGAAACCCCAATTAGAAAAATTTATTTTTATGTAGTTTAAAAACTTTGAAGAAAGATTAACCAGGATGTCGGGTCTTTTTCTTACATTGTGAATGAAAACGTTTCTTACAATTTTTGGAGGAACTTCTTAGAATTATAAATCTCAATAGCATCAGACTTAACATGATTTAATTATGTGTAAATAAACCTAAAAGTGTTGAAATTATTTTTCAGGAGCCCAATAATAAAAGAGTGCGATCCCTGGCCAAAGTTTCCTCCCTCGTCAACCTGATGTCGCCATCCAAAAACGGAGCTGTGCGACGCTTCGGCCAGTCCATTCAAGTAAGCACTGACCCAATCTCGCCTTTACCTAAAAACATCAGACACTAAAAAAACGACTTTTCAACAGTCAATGTCTGTACGTGGTGACGGGAAGTCACCGGGAACGACTCTTCGAGCCGCCAGCAAGGCCTCAGGTCCGACTCCCACCAAACGCAGGAACAGCACCCTGTGGTCGGAGACGCTGGACGTCCACCAGAAGAGCACTTTCTCTGCTAAGGAAATCAAAAGACAAGAGGTAGTGTGACTTGAAGTAAGAAGAACTAAGAGCAGAACGCTAGAGGAGGAGTGATGTGTGACTGATATTCATCCTGCAGGCAATTTATGAGCTTTTCCGGGGTGAGCAGGACCTCATCGAGGATCTGCAACTCGCTCGCAAGGTTTGGAAACCTTCCATAAATGAAGGCAGAGAAGTTAAACATTGGTCGGTTTTTCTAATCCCAATATGGCATTTCCCACATTTAGGCATACCATGATCCGATGCTCAAGCTCTCCATCATGACCCAGGAGGAACTGGCCCACATTTTTGGTGATCTGGATGCATACATCCCCCTCCATGAGTGTAAGCTGCAGCCGATAAGACTTTCCTTTAAAGCCCTGCTTGTTTCTCCTGGTTCTTCCTGATCATCTTTGTTTTATCTGCAGTCTTACTCATGAAGCTCACAGAAGGAACTGGCCCTGATGGAACGGTAGCTCAGATTGGCCAGATAGTAATAGACTGGGTATGCAAGCAAAAAGGAAGACATAACATAAGATTTATGACATTTCAGTGAATCTAAACCTAAATGTGCTTCTGTCTGTTCAGCTTCCTGGCCTGAATGCTTACAAAAACTACTGCAGCAACCAGCTGGCAGCCAAAGCTCTGCTGGACCAGAAGAAACAGGACAAGCGGGTGCAGGACTTCCTGCAGCGCTGCCTGGAGTCGCCTTTCAGCAGGAAGTTGGATCTGTGGAGCTTCCTGGACATCCCACGTTCCCGTCTGGTGAAGTACCCTCTGCTGTTGAGGGAGATCCTCAGACACACTCCCCCTGATCACCCAGATGTCACCAGTCTGGAGAGAGCCGTATGTTTTCTTTGCTTATTCCAATCTGACAATATTACTTTTTTCATATTAAAGTTATTTCTTTCATCTTTGTGGGTTTTTCTTTCATTTAATAAGTGATACCAAGATTCATGTCCACATGTGTATCTGCAACCAGTTCCTCTTTTAATTGGGGGTAGCGTTATATGTTAATTGTAGTTGTGTTTTTATTCCAGACTGCAGAGAGACTGCTTTAAATATTAGAATAAAAGCCCCAAAATTAATATGAGAATCTCTATGATGTTGAACATCACAGAGATTCTCTTTTATAAGCTGTGTTTTGTTTGTCTTCTTTGTTCTGCTGCATATAATTCTTCCTTTTATCACCCAGATTACAATAATCCAAGACATTTTGTCTGATATCAACCTGAGAAAGGGGGAGTCAGAGTGCCAGTATTACATAGACAAACTGGAGTTCCTGGATGATAAGCAGCGGGACCCCCTCATATACGAGTGTAAGACTCTCCTCTGTCACGGCGAGCTTCGGACCAAGAGTGGATCGGTGAGAACAAAGGCTGCGCTTCTCATCGCCTCTTTGCTGCAGTGGAATTATAATCTGTAGGATGTAGACTTATTTCTGTAATAACATGATGTTTCAGAGGCTTCACGTGTTCCTCTTCTCTGAGCTGCTGGTTCTGACCCGACCGGTGACTCGTAACGACAAGAGCTGCTTCCAGGTGTATCGGCAGCCCATCCCAGTAAAAGACCTGGTTCTGGAGGACCTCCAGGATGGAGAGATCCGCTTAGGCGGATCGTTTAGGGGCGCGTTCACTAATGGAGAGAAAGGTAAGTCAGATCTGCTGCACTTTAGCCTTTTCTTAACTATTTACATTTGCTTTTTTAGTGTTAAATACTCTGTATACCTCCATCAAAACATGTCGAGTCTCTTACTACCAACTGCTTAAATCATAAACTAGAGAAAGTTTGATCTTACTGAGAAGCAATTTCAACAACATCTTCTGTGTGTGAATATGAGAAAAGTTGAGCTTTGAATTTAGTTTGGTTCTTTTGAAATTGGATTTTTTTGTACAAATAATCTGAGATGTCGTCATAAACTTCAGGAGATTTTTCATCATTTAATCCCCTAAACAACAAAAAAAAAAAGTAAATTAAATTAATGCAGAAATTGCATTTGTTATTGACAAATCGCTTTGTCTTTGCCGTTCTTTGTATGTTTAGCTTGGGATGTCCAGATCCGATACACTATCTGAAATCGATCTGATATTGGCTTTTGGCAGATTTTATATATTCGCTTTAGCATTTCTATCAAGCAATGCGTGCACACCACACACAGTCATGTATTCAACATAATAAATGAGTCCATTGTTCTCATGCGTATCGGATCAATATTAATATCAGTAAAATATTCAGAGATGCATTAGATTAGATTAGATTAGATTAGATGATTAGATTAGATTAGATTAGATGAGTTTTATTGATCTCACAGCGGAGAAATTCACACGTCACATACTGGCAAAGTA
>JAUZNJ010015950.1:0-17495 GCA_034780135.1 Jordanella pulchra
AGAGGGCTCCAGCCCGGGAGACCCACGACGCACTCTGCTGGATGGAAGATGGAGCGGCAGGCTCCGGATCCCAACAACTGGTCAATAAAGCAATTTTCTATTCTATTCTATTCTATTCTATTCTATTGTTTTGCTTAACATAAATACAGTATATATTGGAAGAACTGACACAAATACTCCCCATTAATCCTTTGGCAATCAGGGTTTATAGGCTAATTGGTTTGCAAAGCTTTAATCTCACATCCACACTCTTGATTTGCTTTTAACCATTATGATATAAGGATTTTTAAAAGAGCAATTATTCCTCACCTTTTCCTTAACACGAGCATGCTGTCATTAAAGAGTAGGTTTTGTTCTACTTTAATTTAAAAAAAGAAAGATGATTACAGTTTAGGTTAAAGTCTCTTTAGCACTGTATATTAATAATTAGTAAAAATAGCCCAAAGGTCCATAGGCAAAAGTGGAACACCTTTGTTTTGGTACAATCTTTTTTTTATGATGCATTAAAAATCTTGCCCTCCCTCTCCCATTATGAATGAATCACTCTAATGTCTTGGTATGTTTTAGAAAACACCCTTTCCTTTTAAGGTAACTCATAAATGCCCCTTTCTCCTCTGACTTTGAAAACAGTAACAGCAACCAGACAGAGATCTTCTATTCCCTGCATGATCCGGTAGTTTTTAAATTTAGTATACTCACTATTTTTAAAAAGGATTCAACTTTTAGTCCCCAATCTGCTGGTCACCAGTAGGGGCTAAAAAAATCAACAGCCAAATTGAATCAACAGCTGATTTCTCAGTGTAATTCTATTTTAAACCAACAAATGCCAGGTGTTTGAGGGTATTTGTAAATTTTACATTTCTCTGTAGCATATCATGTTACATCTAACTTTCAATTATAAACAAATACAGTACAAACGACTAACAAGTCGAGGATAAATCATAGACATTTTATGAGCATAGGTATTCAAATTGTAAAATTCAAAAGGCAGGACATAAAGAATGAAGGTATAATATAGGAAGTGGAAGAAGCTTTAAAATAACAAATCATTACCCCCCACTTGACTGTAATAACACACTGCAAAAATGTAATTTTCCTCGATCCAGGTGGTCGTGTATGAACCACCCAGGTGTCATTTACAATGTAAAAATATTTAGAATGAATTAAAGATTGTCAGTATGAAGACATGAATTCAAATCAAAAATATATTCAGAAACAAATTACAATTTTACTATCTAATCACCTTCCTTTGTGGAAAACACACGTTCTCGCATTGAAATCTTCAGAAATATCAAATTCATAAAAGCAATTCCTAAAGAATATGCATAATTGTCTCTTTGTGGTTTATCCAAAAGAGACAGCCATTGAAAAGCAGTTGGTGACATTTATGAAGCTAAAACGCTCCAGACATATTGTTACCCTTCGACTCTGCTAAAAGCTGATTGACACAATCAGACTGCATTGTGACTCCGAAAATAAGACTACAAAAGCCACAGAGGTGGTTAAATTCAACCTTATATGCTTCAGGGTTTGCTATGTCTTAGGGTAAGTAGTTTTATGTGGAGCGAGGGCTTAAATGAGCTAATAAAGCCATGCCAATTTTCTCGAAGCCTTAGGAGAGAACAATAAATAAAATCGTAAAGGTAAACCCTATTCTTTAAGCTGAAAACATTATTTAGTTGTCTTTCTTTAAGACCCTTGGGTTACATCATTGATCAAGGTTCTAACTTTTAATAGCAAGCAGAGATTTCCAGAAGCTTTGGTCGTCATGGTTGTGGTCTTGTAAGTCAAATTGCCCCACACCAGAACAGATGACTATCCATAGAGGATAACAAACGAAAGAAAAAAATGACACATTTGAGATTTGACATAGAAAGGCATGAGAGACCCCAGTGAAACACTGAACTAGCTGAGTAAAACAACATCAAGTGTTGCTGGTAGAAAGATAGTCACTGAACAATTTCACACATACTAATGGGTTTGTTTTGTTTTTTTTTTTCTTTTGGTAATCAAATTAAGAAAAACTCCAATATATTGTTATGTAAGCCCTAAAATGAAATATACAGTGCGCCCAGAAATAATAGGCAAGTTGTATTTGAGAGGATTCTTTTTATTGTCTATGTTCTCAATCAACCCAAAAGACTCATAAATATCAAAGCTATATATTTTTGGAAGATGGAGTGTTTTTTTTTAAGACTTGGCTCTCTAAGGAGGGTATCTTTTGGGGCAGATAACTATTACCGTGCAAAGTTATTAGGCAATCTTATAAAAACTAAATATACATCAATCTCAGTTGTTTATTTTAACCAGATAAGCCAATGTAACAACACAAAATTAAGAAATAAAAATATCTGATATTCAAAAACTAATCAGTGATCAATATAGCCACCTTTCTTTACAATGGCACTCAAAAGCCTTCCATTCATACATTATGTCTGTAGCTCGATCTGTTTTTGATCAACATTGTGTGCAGCAGCACCACAGCCTCCCAGACTCTGTTCAGAGAGGTGGACTGTTTTCCCTCCCTGTAGATCTCACATTTTATGAGGGACCATACATCCTCTATGGGGTTCAGATCATGTGAACAAGGGGTCCATGTCACTGTCGTTTTTTCTTCTTTTAGACCTTTACTGGCCAGCCACGCTATGGAGTATTTAGATGCATGTGATAGAGCGTTGTCCTGCATGAAAATCATGTTTTTCTTGAACAATACCGATTTTTTCTTGTACCACTGCTTGAAGAAGGTGTCTTCCAGAAACTGGTAGTAGATCTAGGAGTTGAGCTTCATTCCATCCTCAACCCAAGAGGGTCCCACAAGTTCATCTTTGATGATACCAGTGCAAATAAGTACCCCACCTCCAGCTTGCTGGTGTCAGAGTCAGAGTGGAGCTCTTTGTCCTTTACTGATCCAGCCTGGGGTCCATCCATCAATCTAGGTGATCAAGAGTCAATCTCATTTCTTTAGTCCATAAAAGCTTTGAAAAATCAGTCTTCAGATATTTCTTGGCCCAATCTTGACGTTTTATCCTCTGTTTCTTGTTCAAAGGTGGTTGTTTGTCAGTCTTCCTTACCTTGGCCATGTCTCTAATGTCCATGTCAGGCTGGCCATGTCCCCGTTTTTGATACTCTAGTAACATTGCAGCTCTTAAATATGGCAAAACTGATGGCAAATGACATCTTTGCAGCTTCATGCTTGATTTTCCTCAATTCATGGGTGGTTAATTTGCGTGACATTTCACATTTTTTGACTTTTCAGAGTCTATCAAATCTCTCTTCTAACCCATTTTGCCAAAGGAACGAAAGTTGCCTAATAATTAAGCACACCTTTTATAGAGTTTTGGTTTCATTAGACCACACTCCTCATTACAGTGATTCACATCACCTGATTTGCTTAACTGGTAGTTGGCTTATACAGCTTGTGGTAGGGACAACATGTGTGAAAAAGATTGTGATCAAAATATGCCTAATAATTCTGCACACACTGTAGATTGTAAAAGGAACCAACAAAAATAGCAAAAAAAACAACACTCCAAAACAGAGAGAACCAAACAGGCAAAAGCGCTGTCATTACATATGTGTCAGGAGGATTTTTTGTTTTCCGAAACACAACACACTGTTAAAATGTGCATGAAACCCAGTGCAGAGAGGACTGCTCTGATTCCTAGAGTGGAGAAACCAAACATCTACTTATATTCATGGCACAACACAACAGGATGCACCTCTAAAGCAAGGGCCACACCTTTGACAACCATGATGTTCAGATCTTGGATGGATAAGGCTAATGGTTTGAAAGAGCAGTAAAGGAAGTCTTCCTGGTCAAAAGGGAAAAGCCAACACTGAAAGAAAAAGGAAAGCCTGTAGTTTTAGCTTCCAAGTAAACACAACACTGTCTTGATACCCATTTATTGCTTTCAGAACTGAGCTCTGTACATTATCAACTCCTCTACACAACATAATAAACCAAAAACTATTACTTACTTCATTATAAAGCTTAAAGCAGTGGCTTTAAAATTAGATGATTTCAAGAATATCACTTTAAACCCAATGCAGCAATCGAAGCAAAATTGAACTTTGATGAGATGTATTGTGTTAAGTTGTAAAACTGCACCCCTCTGCTTTCCTCTACTAACTCCCCTGCTCAAACAAAGAGGAACAGTCCGATTTTAGTGTCAAAGCTTGGTTCATCACAATAAATAATAATGCAAACAGTAATTATCGTTAACCTCTTGGATTAAGGCCTCACAAACACTCATCAAATGCTAAGCTCAGGCATCTTCTCAACCTGAATAAAAGTGAACTAGAAATTACTTAATAAAGTTAAAGTATTTAATTTTTTTCTATTTAGAGCAAAAAAAACATAAAAACAAAAATGTACATAGTGAGTAAGATTACATGGGTTTAAAACTTCAGCAAAACAGTTTCTCTGTCATCATCGTGAAGCTAAAATAAATTACCAGTTTTAGGACAAAGCCCTTTTTAAAACTTTTACATGTAACTTAAAAGTTTCACGTTTTTTCCAGCGCCATTAAGCTAATCTTGTTTGCATTTGAAGGCAACATCCATCTCCCTAAATATCTCATTACATTACAAAAAGAAATAAGCAAATTTAACTAAATGTCAACCATTTCTCTTTCTCATTTCCTGTAGACGCATATTTAAAATATACACACCGGCTCATTTATAAAGTGAAATACAATGAACTAATAAATACCGCAGATGCTTTCTCAGGCTGTATAAACTGCAATTAGGTGGAAACACTGTCATTCAGTCAAGAATGTGGGGGAAGGAATGTGAGTGTTTCTGGGCCCCCGGAACAAGGTGTCTAAACTGAGCTTTCTCTTTAGTTTTGTCATTAAAATAAGTTTCAACATGTGTTTTCAATCAGAGGTTATGAATAGCCCTGGTTACACTAGGCTATACTGTAAAGCACTCTTTTTTTCTACTGTTGCCCTTCCAACAAAACAGTGCAGCAAAATGAGGAGTCTTTGGGGAGTGGAGCCAAGGTCATGCACACGATAACACCTCCCTACTTCAGCACCCAGATGTTCAGAGCAAGATATGAGACAGAGGGAAAATGTAAACACCAGAAATGTGCTTACAAGATTAGCTACAGGCTCAGCAACTGAATTAACCAGACGCAAAGTAACTATTGATTATTGGTGGATTATATTCATAAGTTATCTCACATTACAGGATGCCAGATTCGATTGCCAGGAGTTCATTTTTATGTCTTAGCATATCTCATGAAGTGCTGACTGAATAATCCAGTTACCGTTTAATTTAAAAAGCTAATTTGTTTAAGCTGTTTTTTTTATTTTTTACAGTGCCATTGTAAATTATGTGAAAAAAAAGTTAACCATCTGTTAAAAGCTCACTGGAGAGGTAACAAGCAATGAGGTCCCCAGGGCACCCTCGAACCGGAACATTACTGGTGCACGATAAACATCTGAGCCAAGTAGGTCACCAGGACACTTCTGCAGGAGAGAAAATCCACCAGGCTGTCTGGAACATAAATAAGGGTTCCAAACATATTGTATACTTCAGGTACTATAGCCCCAATTTGTGTGAATTTATAATATTTTGTTGCCTTTCTTATATATATGTTTTCAGCTCAATGATGAACCAAATGGCATCAAATCCCAATTGATGGCTATACTTATGGCTTTTAGTTGTAATCCCTTTTAAATGTAACTCTTTGGAAGAACACCCACCAGTTTCCGTATACAGTTCATCATATTACTACAGCACAGAGAGCAAATGACCTAAGGTGGATCATAGTCTGGAGCTTTCCTCCTGTATTTATGATGAAAATAACCCAAGTGCAGAAGTTCCCTAGAAAGGCCAGAGGACAATCCAAGGGGGTTATTTTCACTCCATTAAATGTTCAGTGAAAAGTAAAGTGGTTGTACAGGACATTGATTATTACTCAGGCAGAGTTTGGTGGTGAAACTCTACAAAAACATAACAGACAGTGAATTTGCCAAGCAGTAGTTAGTTATAAAGCAATGTTTACTTTGCTTGTGTTGATTTCAGCTAGATTTATTTTGGAATAAAGTCATCTTATGTCACATCTTCAATTTATATAAAGTATAAAGATCTAAGTAGAAACAATGCATAAGATGATAGATAATAGTGTCTTTTGATCAATTTTAGTTTAAATGTACTCATTTTTTTCTTTTTATATTTCATATAAATAACTTAATCAGTTAAGTGTAGCTAAATAGCTTAACACATTATCTAAAGATGTCACATGTGTTGGTTCAACTGTACTGCATTTGTTTTAGTCTTACCAGGAGAACTAAACTGCAGGATTCACTGACCAATACCTATTATTTAGTCTTTGTAAAGGTTTTCTCTTATCATTTTTAGCTGATGTAATTTTGATTTAAGAAATTGTCAAAACATGCAGGAAATGTGCATCATATTTTTAATTGCTTTTGCTTTTTTGTGATAAACAAAACTAATCTTTAATCTCTCTCTATAAGTTCATTGATAAATATCACTTGAAATGGTTTTAAAAACAGCATTACACTTTACCTGAGCATTAGCAATAGACCAAGACATTGGCTGGATGATATTTTTTGCTGATAACAGCATTTCGTTTTGGCTTCAATATCGAATGATACGTGCATCCACAGTCCAATTTAGTAGAGCATTCGGCAGCAATGCTTTAAAATCAGAAGGACATGCATTGCTGCTATCTTGATTAGCCACTGTTTTAAAATATTTTATTTAAGTTGTTAATAAGTGTTTTTTGGTTTTGTTTTCATTGTTTCATTTTTAGCATGTTAATGGAGAAGGAAAAAGCAATATCGTCTTAAAGAATAAGTCCATCGGGCGACGTGATGACGCGGAGGAGCAACACAGCAATCTGTAAAAGAATCAGTCCAAACACTGACTGTGTGAACAAGAAGGTGCCCTCTATCACATGAACTGCATCCAACAAACCAGTCAATAACTGTGAGAATTAGTTTTTTAAGCATGGAGATCCCAAAATCTGCACGAAAAACTGTTTAATTTTACTTTGGAAAATGTGGACTTACTGAAAAGTTTATACCAGCTAAAGGTTTATTTCCAAAAGTTACTTTTAACTAACCATCCTCAGTGGTGTGCAGAATCTATATTTTTTAATACTGTGAACAAAGTAAATGTGGCATACTGTCTGAAACTTTGACTTAAAAAATCTAGGCCTGTTTTAATGATGACAACAGACTAAACTGGAATAGCACTCGGACAGCACAGACCTCCACCAAGCAGCTCATTCCCTCCACATATGTGACCTCCACCTTCACACCGGACCCAGATCATTACTGAAATTTTATCATTCGTCAATGGGTATAATTCTGTGTAGATTTGAGCAAAATCCCCCGAACACTTTTCAAATTATTTCAGACCAAAAAAAGAAACGAACACAGATGAAAACATAACCTCCTTGGCGGAGGTAATAATGACCACATCCTTACTGAAAGTGAGCATCAGTCTCTGATAAGCTCATCATCTGATAAGATGAACTTTATTAACAGCTCCACAACGGCACAGGAAATATATCATGCTAAAAACACAGTACAGCACACATTTACAATACAATGAAACACTTCCAAAAAAACAAATTGGACTCAACTACAACAATCATCTGCAGATCAAAGCTAAAAATATTTAGATTGCTTAATCTGTACTTTTAGTAACTACATAATCCTCCTTTTTCATGCTGACATTGTAAATCTGGTAGAAACTGCTAGAAACTGTACACCCGCATTGCCAATGGTAAAAGATACATGAAGTCTAACGGACCCCCAAGCAATTTACACTACATTCAGTCACTCACCCATTCTCAAACACACACACACACACACCAATGGTGGTACTACAATGTAGCCACAGTTGCCATGGGCCACACTAGCAGAAGTGAGACTGCCATACACAGGCAACACTGGGCCCTGCAACCACAATCAGTAGGCAATACAAGTACAATGTTTCCCCAAGGACACGACAGCTGAGACGGATGGAACTAGTGATAGAGAACAACTTTTGCAACGTATGCTGATGTCGCACTAGACAGTGGTTGAAGGATGCAGAAACAACTTGAAAAATTATCCTGTGATTAACTCTGTTTAAATCTAGGCTAGAATAAATGGAGGACCACTGCTAGAAAGAGAGAGAGACGGGGAGAGAGAGAGAGAGTGAGAGAGAGAGAGAGAGAGAGAGAGAGAGAGAGAGAGAGACTTCAACCCTAGCACCAAAAAGATACAAAAAATATAATATATAAAAACAGAAAACCCTGTTGATAGAAATTAGAGGCAGAATTGAGCTTTGTAAATTAGCATCTGTTTGCAAATCATAACTAACACCTGTGGGAGTGTCCGCTGCTGTAGGTGATGACCTAAAGCTGCTCAGATCTAGAAACACAAGAGCAACCAGCTCATTTCAATAATGACTGAAGCAGTCTGCCAGGAGATATGTAAATTAGCCAAGCACTGAAAGCAAACAGACTTGTACATAATCAGCTGCAGAATTTGTTTCCACAAGCATCAACCTAATAACTTGTTATAGCACCTAAAATATGCTTGTTTTTTTATATGAGCAATGTTTAATTAGTACTACATTTTTCCTATGTTTTTGCTCAAGCTTTCATTTAAATGTATTCAACTGGTTTTTGCTTGTTTGTTTGCTTTCATAGTACAGGATCAGATATTAAAGTCGTAGCTGTAGCAAGATATCAATAATGACCCTGGAGTTCATTCTGCTTTGACCATGCACCCTGTGATTTATGTTAACAGATTCATTTTGCCAGAGGGCTCTAAAAAACTGCTGTAAGAAAATGTGTACTTGAATCTTTATAGGCTTCCAGGGCATAAGGAGCTTCCAGGGCATTAGGTGCATAAGAATAACTGGAACAAAGAGAAAATTAGGATAAAAAGCCTCAAATGCCAAAATTTTCAAAAAAGGGGCATATTATAACCATTGACAAATTATTACATTTTGGTGATGATCTGGATAATTGTCTGGAGGTGGGAGGGTGAGTCTCCTTCTGTAAAATATTTTAGCAGGATCCGCCCGACACTTTTCAAGTAATTTTGAAAACAGACCAACAAACTAACAAACAAGCTGCTTGGCAGAGGTCTGCTTCTCCGAGTGCTTTTCTAGTATGTATATTAAATCATATTCATACTACACATGATGAGGGGTGGCCCCCTCAATCATATTCATACTACACATACTACACATATAAACACTACATGTCCATACATAAAAACTAATAGAAAACGTTTTTTACAACACTGTAAATCTGCCACTGTATATTCAGAACTTCTCAAAACAAAACCACTCTAAAACTAAATTGGTCAAAACTACACTTTGCACAGCAATTTGTCTTAATAATGTGAATCAAACTATGAAATGTAAAGATATACAGAAGTAAAGTTGGTCGAACAATAAAAGTACAACCATGCTGTCAGCTCTGGAGTTTTTTTGGAAACCATTCAGGATAGTTTATTTCTATCACATGATAACAATAAACTGTTCTAGAGTTGTGCAACTCTAATAAGAAAATATATTTCAGATAAATCTGTACAAAAATGATTTAAGAAATGATTTCTTGGCTTTATATGAAACATACCGACAATATGATATTTATTCATATACAGGCTGAACATAACTGTTCACAATATACTGACAGATTACACAGTGTTTGGAAAATTACGGAAAAAAAAAGAAACCGGCTCCACTGATTGGGATTTGAACTTGGACATATTATTTTTGTATCATCTTGCTTGGGACATATTGAGCAAGGATTTCACACAACACCGGAGAGAACACTTCTGAATAAACTGAAATGACTTGAACTCTACCAGTACCTGAAACCTTGTGAAGGATCATCTTATAACCACATGGGAAACACATGGTTATAAGATTAATACAAATGGATAATAAACTTTTAGATCTAGAAAGACACGTGGCATTTTGTTTCACACACTTTGTGATGGTCAGTCACATAAAATAACTAGAGTATACAACATAAGACATAAGATTTTTTTGAAAAAGTAGGGAATAAAATGTGATTAGATTAAAACATTTTATAAATAAATTTGAATGCATTAAGTATGAAGCATATGATTATAAGCATCTGGGAAGACAACTGTTTTGATTAATTACTAAACAAATTAAATGTTGACCAAGCGACTATTTAACTACAGCTGTTGTTATGGTTGTTTTTTTTTTCTTTTTTTTTTGTTGGTCCTGTTTATTCCTAATGAAATTATTTCGAGTTCCTATGTATTTTCTCTAAGAATTTTATGGATGACATATCCATCAACTTAAAAGTCTAGATTAACAGTATTTACATATCCCTCCAACCCTTTAACTGTCTCTATAGAAGTTAGGCATCGCTGTTGTAACGTCAGACACACAGGTTTCCGGCATGATTTTGTAACATGTATGTCCATCTTACTGTGACACGTAACCACTATGAAGGTGAAAGCAGATTAACAAAAGTTAAAATATTTGAATATGTGATGATAGAAAATTTTGATTTTGATTGGTTTCAATTTCAGTTATTTATCAAACGAAACAATTTTGTTTTTTGTCTTCCAAAATAATAGTTTAAAGCCTTTCTAAATTAAACATTGTTTAAGAATGGGATAGTTGAGAAAAAATTAATTTCACTAGTAATTTATTAGGATTAGGATTTGTCTTTATAATTTATTTAAAGGCTTAGAAAAGCCTAAATATACCTAGGTTGTTAAGTATAATATATGTGTATATTAGTTTCCCCCACCAACAATATAATTCTGCCGTGTATATAATAACAAATTCCAATGTTTTGTTTCTCCCTAGGCACTCATTAGTTGGCTCAGAGATACTTTTTGTCACGATGAAAGTAATCATCTTCTTTACATACAGTAAGCCACAAGATTAGTGTAAGAAAATTGGACAAAACAGAGCAACCTAAATACATATAATAGCCTATATTTATAATAAATAACAGAGTTACTCATCTCAAGGCTCAAGCAGATAAGGTGGACACTTGTTCATATCCTGAGGTAAAAGTTGCAGCAGGAAACTGAGACAGGGCGATTGGTGCATCAGATGATGACACATGATAGACAGATTGGTGGATCTTCAGGTATAAGAAGAATTGGGAAATGTATTTCTTGGCTGATATAATTCTTGTGACACAGAGGGCAAAATTAGCCACACTGCTGTGACTGTACCATTTTTTTGCAAAACTTAAGCCATGTTAAAGTTTAAGTCCTCTTTGAGAGTCATTTACCATAAGAGCAAGTGTTATGTGATCACTCCAGGGAAAAAGAACTGGGAATAAACCCCGAGGCATAAGTGTCTTCAGGGAGCAGCGTCCAAGTAAGTTTTTAGAAGGTTCAGTAAAAGTATAGAAAACCAACAGACCCAACAAGCATGACCTGCATGCTGCTGATTCTGTGAAGCTGAATCAAAAAAATTGCAGTGCCAAGTTCAATTAGTAAGGTAACTAATTATACGAGAAAACAAAACAGGTGTTGAACAGGTGGCCCTTATTTAAAGATAAAGGCAACTAATGCTGCATATGTTGCCTTTGCATTTGTCCTTGAAAAAGTATGAAAAATGGTTAGTACAAGACCATGTTCAAAAGAAGTGGTCTTTGATTAAAAAAAATCAAGGGAGGAGGGGAAATCCTAAATGTAGAAATTTAGAAATAACAAGCTGTTCAGTTAAAATGATATAAAACATGTTAAAATGGCAGAATGTTGAAGAAAACAAAATGACTATTCAAATGGATCAGAAAATAACTAAAATGGCAATGGCCAAATCAATGAGCTCCAGAAAGATCAAAGAAGATCTAAGATTACCTATCAGTACTGTAACAATCAGACATTATCAATGTGAAACCTACCAACACCAAGTCCTATCGTTAGAAAAAATACTTTGAATTCAGGCTTCAGTAAACAGTGAAGATAATGAAGCATTGTGGTGCAAGCCTCCTAATATGGTGATGGTACTCGTATTAAGGTGTTTGTCCTATGTATATCTTGCCAGTGATCATGGATCCCTGTACATCTGAATAATGGAAGAGGTCATGTTGCCATATGCTGAGGAGGTGCCCTTGAAATAGGTTTGTCAACACGAAAATGATCCCAAACACACTAGCAAGTATGTAAAATAAAGCTTCCAGACAAGCAGAAGATTATATTTCATGACTTTCTGCAAAATATGATCAAATTGAATTACTTTTTCCAATTTCTTTGCATGGAAATAGAATATGTGGTGCTCTCAATACATTTGCGTTAATTAATATACAATTTATTTAAAAGAATTTTGAGGTTTACTAACTACATTTTTAAATACTACTAATAATATTAACATAACTACAAAAAAACTAATCTCTCTCCCACCCCTCATCCTGGTGGGTGGCTTCTCTAGCTCAAGGTCGGGTCAGAGGCTTGGGAGCTGGGAGGGTTCTTCTAAGTATCTTAGCTGTCTCTAGAACTGACAATTTCTAGACTCCCCGATGTTTCTCCAGGTATATGTTGGGGCCACTTCTCCAGTGTGGGGGTTACTGTGGGGGTTACTGCCTCGAGTGCTCCAATGACCACAGGCACTACAGTTGCATTCACCTTCCAGACTCTTTCTAGTTTTTCCCTGTGCCTTTGGTACTGTATTTTTCCAATTTTTCATGTTCTTTATTCTTGATGTTTCCATCATTTGGGATGGCCACATCGATCACTAAGGCTGCTGCTCATCAATGATCACAATGTCAGGTTCGTTGGCCGCAATCATTTTATTTTGCACAGATGTTTCTGTACACTATACCATCCACTTAGTTATTATGTTATTATATATCCCTTCCCTGCTAATATCGTACACCCTTCTGTAAGATTCTGTGTTGCTTCCGGGACCTTCTTGCATAGTCTCCACCTAGGATCTTACCTGGTATGGTAGATCTAGGCCTCTATTACTCTGCTGTTCAATGCCTGCTCCTGTGCTACCATGATAAGAGTTTCTATGCTGTCCTTCAGCCCGCCCCCCTCTCGCCATTGGTAGGATTTGGTCATATCAATCACTTCAACCATCAGTCGGTGGTACATCCAAAGCAGGGTTTTTTTCCCCCAGACTGAGACATTCACTAAACGCTTCATCCCTTGAGGCCATCTTCCTGATGCATTCTTGGAACTTGGATGTTACATTTTGAGTAGTAGCTCTGATGTTCCAATGGACATGGGGACATTTTGCATTTATTTTGTTCCATATTTTGATTTTTGATTATTTTTTTTATATTGCCCAAATTATAAACAAGTCCACAAAACAGAACCATACCTGAACTCTCCAACTATACTGTACGATAGACAGTTTGAAATGTCTGTTCAGATTTTAGTGGTGGGACCTGTGGGTGTTTTAATTTTGTAGTTAAAGCACCCTGCATTGTTGTTCCCAGATGCTGCTTCATAGACGTAGGCTATGATTAGTAGAAGTAGGAGCTTTGTGCAACACAAATAATCACCTGACCAGGACAAAGTACTCTAAAGAGTTAAACAGAGTTTAACAAGGCCTACAGGAAGATAATTTGCTTCGAAGAATTGTAGTGATCCGACTTACCTTAATCATTCGATTAAGCATTTCAGCTCCAGGATAGACAAGGGATTAAATGCTTGGGTATCCTGACTTTTTCTGTAGAAAAATGCTCTTTTGCTATCTTTAGTTTAATGATGGTAAAAAGGTAATTTTTGTGTGCATTTAATCCCCTCTCTTTTCAAGAGGCAGATTTATAATGTGATCATCTCTTGGTGAAAAACCCAATCATGTTTTCTTCTATTTTTCCTGGAACTGCATGGTAAATCACCAAAAATTTGTTACCTAAAATTTGCTACAGAAAAAAAGAAATACATTAAGCAGTTTTCATTCCTTATAAGGAAGCCTTCCTAATGCAACCACTGAAAAAGATACGTGTGATTTTCTGGTTTTAAAGAAACTGCTAGAAGTACTTCAGTATATTGTTTAAAAATATTTTCACCAATTTTAGAAGGATCTTTATAATAACTCTAGATAATCTAGATCTTTATAATAACTTTTTGTCCTAAATCTTTAATGACTTTTTAAAGGAAATTGTGGTGAGCTGAGTTGTGCACAAGGTATATCGTCTTATATGTCCTCTTCTAGTAGCTAATGAGGCTTACTGTCAAAGGGCTCCAACTGCCTTGAGAGTCTACATTCCAATGTCAAACTTTGCCTAACGAAGGTAATATTATATGGTCATCCCTGTAATCACAAGGCCAGTCCTAAGGGCATGGTTCTCACATTTGACTTTGATCAACCTGTTTTCACCATTAACTCAAGGACTACAGGAATGTCACCAGCCAAGAGATGTGAACTACTAAGATCTCAGACAGAGTTGGATTTTGTACTCAAAACTAAACTTAAATCTTATAAAACAATTGAACAACTTGAAAAAAGCATGAGTGAATAACTCTGTTTCTACTTACTCATGACTTTATGTAAGTCATCTGTTGTCAAGCCAATGCCAGAAAGTATATAGCCTGGCAAAAAAATGCCTACCTTGTTCTCCAAGGATTGCTTGGCAGGATGGCTGCCAGGTTGTATTATTTCCACTAAAACAATAGTGCCAAAATATGATGAAGATTAGAAGCTTAAGTAGGGAGAATGTCAAAATATTCAAAACAGACTTCCCTGAAAGTCTTGAAATATCACAGAATCATATTTTTAATTATCTTCCATTGCATAGAATTTTAAAAACTATCTATCTAATAATAGATGTGCTAATTAAAACAAATTATGCATGTTTTGGGCTCTTCTGTGAGAGATGCTCTAAAGGGAAACGGCTTTTTATGCAGCAGCGTTCACATCAAGCGCTTTGAACCCTGTCAGTAATGACAAGGAGACAACTGGAGGAGAAAGATGAGAAGGAGCGAGAAAATGGCAAAGGGATAATGTGCACCACTGATGTGTTCTCTCGATGCACTCAGGTATTCTTTGTTGTTAGTCTAACTAATCTTAGGTTTAACAGTCAGAGCAGGCCTAATTGATATGTATGAGAACACATCTATTTTCCCAATGCGCCTGAGCATGAACACGAAAAGACTGCTGAAGATCTATCTAGAGGCATATTGATTCAATTGATTATTATCCGCCAGGCTGGAGAAAAGATGACTCACAGGAAGCATC
Organism: Jordanella pulchra; assembly: GCA_034780135.1. Lineage (NCBI taxonomy): Eukaryota > Metazoa > Chordata > Actinopteri > Cyprinodontiformes > Cyprinodontidae > Jordanella > Jordanella pulchra. The sequence goes on from JAUZNJ010015950.1 coordinate 15,172, forward strand.
TTTGAGGTCGCATTACTGTGACCTTTACAGATTAGCTTTCAAAATATTCATTTTACTGATTACTTTGAAGTCTAGATTGATGAGAAGTAACAGATTTTAAATAATGCAGCATTAAAGTTATTGCTAGCACAGACTGACAAGTTGAAGTGCAGCTATGTTTTGTTTCAAGGTAAAAAAAATGTAAAAAAAAAACATGCTTCAGCCTGTTAAATTGATTGAACAATATGCATTTGCATATAAAGCACGTATTCCAAGTGTAGAATGTCACTATGGCTTATAAAACCTCAAGACTGTGGACGGCAGATTTATTTAACCAAGCAATTACTCCAAGTGCTTCAGCAAACAGACGTAGCTGGACACTGACCTCAGAACAGGAAACAAAGGAAAAAGAAGTACAAACAAGTAAGTGGAATCCACAAACCCACAAGGATTTCTAAGCTTAGATGTTTTTCTGTCTATAAGTGCAGTCATTGCTTCAGTCTTTATGACTTTGTCTTGTGTGTGTGAGTGCGAAAAAAAACACATGCAGCTACAGAGTTTACAACTCAGCAGAAATTATTTCAGAACTACACATGTATGTTTTATGGATCAAAAGAATATGGTTTTTAAAAGTTTATAAGACTACAGATGTAAAAAAGGTGGTCTGAATATATATTCAAAGACATTTACTCTGGTAAAATATACAATGTACAATTCAGTGCAAACAACTGCCTTTAGAGGTCTCATTAATGGTTATTAGTTTCTTTGTCTGAAAGGGAAAAAGAATAGCACAACAATAAGCCTACAAATATATGGCTGTCTACCTAAAATGATTGGTTAGGTATGAAGAGCATTAATCATGACGATCCTATGAGTTCATAAGACGTAATGGAAATTTGAACAGGTGAACTAGCTAGTACAAGTGGAAATGTATAAAGAAGAGTAGGGGAGAATTAGGGAGTCCCCTTCAGGCAAAGAATCTACCACCTTTTTTGAGAAGACAGATGCCAATCGATCCCTCTCAAAATGAAGACTGGGGCGTGTAAAAGGCGCTTTGGCTCACTATGTGTCTGCGTGTCTGTGCATATGTGTGTGTGTGTGTCTGGGAAGATGTGATGACCTGTGAACTCAAGGCCCACAGGCACTTGTCAGAGCTCCCAGTAAGTTAATTCTCCCTAGGTTAGCAACCACACTCACAGCTCCAGAGGAAACCAGCAAGTAAACAAGGGGAGCAAATCATGAATCACAGCTTTCGGCAGACAATCTGAAAACACTCATTAAAAAACGAGCTTACACTAACACCATTACAGACACATTCATGCACACATAGAACGAACCAAGCGATTCTAGCAACATATGCAGGGGCTTAACTGAATGAGATGCAGTCTTGGCTTCTTCTGCTTTAACTGTTCCCGATGGGAACATCCATACAACCGAACAATTGAATTAAACAGTGCCAGATTGACATTGCCTTATTTGTACAAAGATTAATTTTAGTAATTTTTAGAATAAAAGTGCAACGATCATTTCCTAGAAAGAATTCATTTTCAGATGGATGTACACTAACATTGGGGGGGGGTTCAACCACCATTACAAACAAGCAGGTAAAGTTGGCTAAACTCTGCTGGGAATTGGAAACAAATCTGGGTTTAGCAGAAGGAGAAGAGTGTAAGAAGAGTGTACAATGACAAATTGCCAAACATCACTTTGTATGTCTGACCATGTGAAATTATTAAGGAGCAGATAAAGTACCATTCTAATGTACAGTCAAAAATGCTGTGAGTAGAAAGCAAGTGAACCGGAAGTTGTTCTTTTTTTTTCTTTACTTGATATCCTTCACGACTGAGTGACTGTGTTCAATATAAAGGTTGAGTCTTCTCTATATCTGTCTTAGTCAGATCCTGTAAATAAAATTACAGATAATTTTCAAACATGCTTCCACATCTCGACCACTTCTGTCAGCAAATTTAACCAAGACTATAAGGCTTAAACAAAGCCTAATAGATTCACAATTGTCAGGAAATCTAGAAAATAGGGGTGTCCTGATCCAATATTTAACATTGGTGGGATATTAGCCATAAAGCTAATGTTGGATTTCATTGGCCTGCATTTAAAATCTTCAATGTTGGCAAGCTGATATAAACACTCTGCTTCTGTTTAAAATTTCTGTAACCCATTGTTAATATTACATGTCTCAGTTGTTTTCATACCTATTTTTGTTAAATTTTGTTCTACGTTTTTGTCACTTTATTGCGTATTTTAACATGCTACTGTTGGGATCCGGAGCCTGCCGCTCCATCTTTCCTCCAGCAGAGTGCGCCTCGAGTCCCCTGGGCTGGAGCCCT